>BQNB010003374.1:54629-115421 GCA_026074375.1 Tanacetum coccineum
GACCGGTTCCTCGACAAAATGAAGCTTGTCATCAATGCGTAGTCCATCCAACAAAACGACTAATGGTTCGTTGGCATAACACTTCTTCAAGTTGGATACGTGTAACGTATTGTGAACCCTGCTCAGCTCTTTAGGAAGCTCAAGCTTCTAAGCAATGTCTCCAGCCCTTTCCAACACCTTGAAACGTCTAACATATCTGGGGTTTAGCTTCCCCCGTTTGCCAAAACGTACTACTCCTTTCCAAGGCGAAACTTTGAGCATAACTCTATCTCCAACTTGAAATTCCATCGGCTTACACTTTAAATCGGCGCAACTCTTTTGCCGATCATGAGCAGCCTGAATTCTCTGCTTGATCTGAATGATTTTCTCGGTCGTCTCTTGAACTATCTCTAGACCAGTGAGTTGAACTTCTCTAACCTTGGCCCAACAAATAGGTGAACGACACTTTTGACCGTAAAATGCTTCAAATGGTGCAGCCTTGATACTAGCGTGATAACTATTGTTATATGAGAACTCGACTAGCGGCAAATGGTTAACCCAACCCTTTCCAAAGTCGATCACACAAGCATGCAACATATCCTCGAGAGTTTGAATAGTCCTCGAGAGTTTGAATAGTCCTCTCACTTTGTCTGTTAGTTTATGGATGGTAAGCAATACTCATATCCAAGTTAGTACCCAAAGCCTTCTGAAGTGACCTTCAGAAATTTGATGCAAACCTAGGGTCGCGATCACAAATGATTGAGATAGGTATTCCATGCCTCATGACCACCTCCTTTAGGTACATTCTTGCCATGTTCATCCATGGGACAGTTCCCTCAATGGGTTACTAAGAATGCACGACTTAGTGAGTCAGTCACAATCACCCCAAATGGTGTCGTAGCCTTATTGACGACTTAGAAAGCTTCGAGACAAAAACCATCATGATATAATCCAACATCATTAGGTATCATCGTGTTTGTACCATAAACCGCGAGGCCTTGATGATCAGCCTTGACCTTTAGCACAAGTCAAACATATGATACATAGGTATTCTATGTCCGGCCATCATATTGGGAACCACCATAAATCATCTCAATGTCCTGATACATCCTTGTCATAACTGGAAGGATAAAATATTTTGACTTGTGGGACTCGTCATGATCAACTAGTCCTTTAATTACCCGCCATAACATGGTAACACAACTCCTGCCAATTTAAGCGATAGAGTTCTCCGCGCGTGTTTTCCAACTTTCCGTTCTAAGTTTCTCCGGAATCCTTTGAATTTTCAATTAACAAACTCCAACATCATCGTTCTTGATGTTCTCTTGAGGGGTTCTTCGTTCTTTAGACTGAGCAATCAAGATTTGCTTAGGAAGATTCCAACCAATAGTCATGGACTAAAGGCTCTGAACTCATAAAGGATTTTATTCGCTCCTTTTCCTGCTTAAAGCATCACAACAACATTTGCCCTTTCCCCTGGTGAGTAAGAATCACACAATCGTAATCACAGAGCAACTCTAACCAACGACTTGCATCTGTCAACTCCTCTGATTAAGAATGTGGTTTGCAAAAAAACTCTTATGAATCAGAGAACCATAGACCTGTACACTGGTCCCATACAAATAGTGTCTCCAAATCTTGAGAGCGAACACTATTGCTCCAAGTTCCAAATCATTAGTCGTATAGTTCTTCTTATGGATTTTTAATTAGCGTGATGCATAAACAATCACCTATCATCATTACATCAACACAGCGCCCCAAACCTAAGATTGAACATCGTAGTATGCGAAAAAAACTTAGCTTCCTTCTAGGAAAGCCAGAATTTGGTGAAACAACACAAATGTGCTTCAACAGATAAACGCTGCATCTTGTTTGTCAGCCCCAACGAACATGACACTTCATCTGAGTAAGCTTGGTCATGGCTTGGAGAATTTTCGAAATCCTTCGATGAATCTTCGGCTAGTACCCAGCAAGACCTAAAAAAAGACGAATCATCCGTTTAGTGACTTAGTAAGATGCCCAACTCTTTAATGGATTCATCTTGGGCGGGGCCACGTGAATACCCTGGCTTATCAAACAAACATACCAGGAACTATAATTTCGAAATCCAAAAATCACACTTGAAAAATTTGGCATACAACCCTCTTTCTTATGCAACTCTACGAATAACTTAAGGTGCTCTGTCGTGTTCATGCTTGTCTTCGAATAAATCAGAATATCATCAATAAAGACAATCAGAAATTAAACCAGATCTGGATTTACACTACCCGATACATAGGTCCATGAGTACGGCAGCGTTGTGTTTGTCAAACCAAATTGTAACACCCCCAAAAATCAGGACAACGCAGCGGAATGGTAACATTGGGGTGCTACTTCAGGGCACAAAACACAAGTCACGGAAAACGACCTCAAAAGAGACGTTTAGATAAATTTCACATTCGTTATATTAAAATCAGAGTTTACAAATTATTTAATGGTACTCAAATTTATTAAGCGTTCAAAAATAAATCCGCCCGACTCTCGAATGCACCCAAATGCTCCACTAGCAAATAATACCTGAGAAAAACATGCAAAAACGTTCAACATAAAGTTGTGAATTCATCGTTAAAGTAAAAGCATTGTTTAAATAATTTAAGAAATGACTTTGTAAATGAAAAGTAGCGTTACAGTATTTCAAAGTGTTAATTCCAAAATCCAAGTAGTGATTCGTAAATCCAGTAATGTTTAGTATGGGACCACAAGATCGAAGTAATGGTGGACAAAGTACATATTCGAATCCAAAACAAGTCAAGTAGACAAGAGAAACACATTCATCAAGTCTATGTATATAAGTATTATTATTTGCCACTAAGCTCATGACTCCAAGCTTAACTAGTGTGCCCAAATGTATAGGCATGCTTGCCAACAAACTTAAAAAGTAATTCTCAATGTTAAATGCGCCATGGTCAACTTAGTGACCAAAAATTCCATGGTGGGATTGTCATCCCGATAGATCTAGATCCACAAACACTCTCGCATCACTACAATAGGCAATTGGACTGGTTCATGAAATAGTTAAGGGACTTAATTGGCAATAGTGTAACTATTAGGCATTAATATTCAGAGCGTAATCTGGATAAGCATACATTTTAAAATAAAACACTTGTTCCGTAGTAAAACATTCATGTAAATCCACCTCGTAGAGTTTATAAAACAAGGAGAATAGAAAAGGGGGGCTATGAACTCACAAATTATTGAAAGGTAATTGTACTGTAGTAAAATATATGAGTTTGTAAAAGAGCATGTATTCCCCTCGCGGGTTTATAAAACATTGAAAAGATTGAAATGCGAGACTATGAACTCACTAAGTCTTTGAAAAGTAATCACATTGTTTATAAGATAAACGAGTATGGTAAAATAGTTTAGTAACAAGCATGTATCCCCCTCAGCTGGTTTATAAAGCAAGTAAATAAGTAAAAGCGAGCTAATGAATCTCACCTAAGAGTTAAGTGACGAAATAATCAGGTACATGGAGCAGAAAATGTATTCACAAAAATATCCAAAGTCAACCTAAGTAAATATGGGTCGTATAAATACCCAAGTACAATTAATTAATAACATTGAATATCATCTTAATAGATGTTATAAATTGTACTATCGTTATTTCAGGGTAATCGTGTTCAGGCTACAATTAAGAACAAAAATATCAGCAAGTTTTAGTTGTTGATTGATGAAGGTTCATGTTACAAAATCGGTAATTTTGGTGTTGGAGATAACGGAAGCAAATATCCATTGCTGAATCATCGCTACAAGATGAATTTTTATAAGAACACATATGTGACACGTGCTGGCGATTTTGACAATAACACACGTGGTTTCAAATTTGAGCCATTTGCAAACTTTACCACCAGGCAATTTTCTGAGACTGACGTTGTTGGTGAGTAAATTTATTATAACAGTTTTTTAAGGTGGTTTCATACACACATCCTTTATTAATTATTTATGATTATCAAAATGTAGATGTCATTGGAACAGTTGTGTCAATGACAGATTGTATCCTTTTTAACAACTTCGGAGTAGACAAAATAAGAAGGACTTTGATTCTTAAGGATGTTGAGTAAGTGTTTTAAAGTCTTTTTATTAGTTAACAGTGGTATGAAGTTTGAATGCCTTTTCTACTTTGTTGTTTATAAGTCTTTTTATTGGTTAACAGTGGTGTGAAGCTTGAGTGTTGTTTTTTTATGAAGTTTAAATATCATTCTTAGAAAATGTTGTTGCACTTCTACAATTATATTTAACTCATTAACACTTCCTAAATTTTATAAAGTTTATTTAATTAAAAACACATTTTATGCAATAAAAATATGATAAATATAAACGTACAAACAAAACTACATTCGTTTTAAAGTCACTATAGATCACAATACATCAACTTACTTTTGTCAAATAGACGAAGATGATAAGCATACAAACAAATAAACGTTTGGTTATTTACACATTACATCATATGTCTCATTTATCTATTTTTAAATAATAATTTAAAACTAGCCGCTCAACGAGCGGGCCTTAAGGCTAGTTGGGAATTTTAGTTATGTTTAGCAGTGTGAGATAGTTGCTTCGTTTCAACTGAGAGTCCTCACTACTCAATAGAGGCATATACGTATATTGTCTAAGAGATGTCTGAGTGTATCACACCTTCATACGAATTAATGCACTTTAAGCACTATACAATAACACACTCTGGCTGACGTTAAATCATATGAGTACCAATAGATTAGTGATTATAACTTCAACAAATCTCTTCTACATTTAGTGCAAATCTTAGCATACTAATCTATACATATCTTTCACGTTAACAAGCACACACTCTAAGCAACATTGCCGTTATTCTAGGTGACGAGACTCATTTTCTCAACTACATAGCACTAATCCATTCGTTATTCTACGAGAGACGACCGTTACATTAATGATCTTCTCGTTCAATCCAAACATATGACGAAGTCACTAGAGATTACTACTAGCCAAACAAACAATAGGTCTTAGACACACTCTTGTGGGTTATTTTTACACATACAAGTCATATGTCATCACATTACATCAGGTACTCTTATCAAATAAATCAATCTTCTAAGAGAGGCTGGTGCGTTCGTCAAGCGCGCAAATCAGAGCATCAGACGTTTGGAACGTTCGTAATGACCTCTCAAGGAACCTAGTTCTGGTAGTCAATGAATGATTACCGTCATTTCAGAGGTATTACTATCTACACACACCCTAAGTGGTAATAATTTTGATTTGGCAAAGACCTATAATATCACTCTTCCTAATACTCTACATAGGTACTAGGTGATAAACTCCACAGTATCAGAGTAATAGTTAGCTGATAAATAATTTAGTTCTACTCTATAGTCAATATTGTACTACAGTGGACCATTGTAGTTGATCAAATACAAATGTACGAGATCCTTGGAGTTGATAAACGATTCAATCAGTCATGACACATTGTCGAGCTTGATTCTAGAATAATCTCTCGATAAGTCGAAAAACTGCTATGCATCTGCGACAAACGATGGCAACAACTCCTTAACTTTCCAAGAGACAAACAAAGAGCTTCAGACAGCTCCCCGAATTTCGCTAGACACCCTTTAAAGTGAATCAATAGGCCTATGGTTTTTGGAATATCCTCTTCCTGTACTCGAAGCTGGTGATAACCTGATCGTAGGTCTATCTTAGAATAGACACTGGATCCTTGTAGTTGATCAAATAAATTATCGATCCTTGGGAGTGGATAACGATTCTTCACTGTCAGCTTGTTCAGTTCCCGATAGTCGATGCACATTCGAAACGATCCATCCTTCTTTTTGACAAACAAGACCGGAGCTCCCCAAGGTGAGGAACTGGGTCTTATAAAGCCCTTGTCAGATAGTTCTTTCAGTTGCTCCAACAACTCTTTCATTTCAGAAGGCGCCAATCGATAAGGTGCCCATGCTACAGGTGCAACACCAGGTATCAGATCGATTTGAAATTCCACTTGTCGAGTTGGAGGAAGACCCGGAAAGTCTTCAGGGAATACATCAGGAAAATCTCGAACTATCGGTACGTCCTCAAGTCGCTTCTTCTCTGACTTGTCTTCCGTCTCCTTTGTAGTAACATTTTCCAAAAAGACTGGACATCCTTTTAACATGTATTCTTGTATTTTGGTCTACGAGATAATGTGCAAACGAGCCTCGTTTCCCTGGTTGCTTCCGTCACCGTGAACGATTAGAGTTTCATTTCCCCAATTATAGCGTCGAAACTACCAAGTTCTACGGGCATTAAGTCTATGTTGAATGGGTGGTTCAGGATGTTTAATGTACAACCCCTAAGGATAGTGTTCAACCCAATTATTCTCCCATCGGCTAGTTTAACGTCATAATAGTGATCTAATGCAGTTGGTGTGATATCAATTTGGGGGCTAAATGCAGTGGATACAAAACTTCTATCGGCACCAGTATCAAATAAGATAGAAGCATAGCGGTTGTTTAGAAGGAACGTACCCGTCACGACGTTGGAGTCGGGGTTTGTCCCTGCACGGCCTACCGCATACACTTTCGCTGGAGCATTGCCATTTCCAGCTTGGTTACCGCGGTTGTTGTTTTTCAACTTTGGACAATCCCTCTTGAAGTGTCCATGGGCTCCACATTTATAGTAAGTGGGTTTCTGACCCGACCCAGTGCCCCTCTGATTGTTAGCATTGTTGGTGTTTACAGTGCTCCTGCAGTCATGGGCCAGATGGCTGACTTTATTGCACTTGTGGCATCTGGGAGCACATGGACCATCATGGTGATAGTTCCATTTTGAGCATAGGGGTTTAGATCCCCTATATTGTTTCTTCTCACCAGTCCCCGCAGTATAAGCCCTGCCAGTGTTCTGCCTCTTGTTCTGTTGTTGTTGTTGTTGGTTATCATCTTGCTTTCTCTTGGACTCAGTCTGACGTTCAACAAAAGTATGGATTTTCTTATCCATTAGCTCGGTTGCGATTTCAACTACTTCTTGCATTGTCTTTGGTTTAGACACCACTACACTCCCATGAATCATGTCGGGAAGACCACCGACATATTTTTTAATTTTATCAGATTCTTTGGGAAACATCCTCCCGCACAACAAAGCCAATTTCTGAAAGCGTTGGGTATAACTTGTCAAGTCAGTACCCTTCACCTTCAGATTCCAAATCTCCATTTCCAGTTTCTTGATTTCATTTCGAGGGCAGTATTTGTCAGTCATCATTTTCATGAGTGTTTCCAAGGTATACCGTAAGCGGCATCATGACCAACTGTCTTGACATGCGTGTTCTACCATGTTAAAGCAACTGAATGGAGAGCGCAAGTAGCAAACTTGACTTGATTCTCAAATGTACAATTACTGATGTGGAAAACAAACTCCATTCTTTCAAACCATTAAGATAGACCGGCAACTCCTTCCATGCCTTTGAAGTTTAATGATTGACATTTGAGAAAGTCAGTGTAAGTACATTCATGGGCAGTTTGTTCTGTCCTTCTAACACCCGTTCCTGAATTATGGCTATCACCGCCATTTGTATTTATGTCAGCATCACGTGCTGCCAAAGCGGCAGTAACGCCTTGGTCAATCATTGCCTGAAGCTGGGCATTATTGACAGATGTGGTGTTGGTTGTTTTTGGGGCTGTGTTTGACCTCGTGGCTCTTTTTGGTGCTATTTTTTTCAATCACAAGAAAATATAATACCAGTTAGATTTTACAAAATCATAACCATGACATGACATATACACAATAATTAAAGAGAGATCACAACACACAGTGAAATATACAACTGAGTTGAAGTTAACAATAGTGTAGCTAAATTGACATTCATTCATAATAAATTCGATTACAAACATGACATAATACCACCATTCCATATATAATTGGAAAACATACATGATTGGTTCAGATACAAAATGATCACAATGATTAGGTTACAAGATAAAATATACAACCTAAAGCCATACTAGTCGGGAATTACCCATAATACTTAGTAGGCTGTACAAAATAACTAGCCATAACATGATCTATGAACTGCTACCAGCCTCCTCTGGTGCATCGGGCTGTGCCGGACCCTTAGCGGGTCCCTGCTGACTCTCGAACTCTGTCATCTGGGTCTGAAGTCTCTTCAGCAGCTTTAGTGCCTCAATGAACTGTAACTGTCTCCTGCGGTCCGCTGCCAGCAACTCTATAATCACTGCCTGCTGACCCAATACAGTAGTACGCAGTGACATAACCTCTGAACATGCAAGATCACTAGCGTCCATGGATCGTCCCCAAGCCTCTCGAGACATCCTAGCCTCTCTCTCCATTAGTAGAGCTGTACGAGCATATGCACGCCTATCCCTATACAGCATGTTGAGCCGACCAGCCATCAGCTGTCGCTCAGTCTGCTCATCATCTAGTCTCACATAGATCTCACATGTTTCTTGCCTAAACCTAGTGGCAAACTCTGTCATCCGTCGACCCAACTTTGTGTCATCAGTTGATGGTGCCTCTTCCATGTCTACCAGCATCTCCTCCCAAGTGTCGGTGATCCCATAACTGACATCTCTCTCTAGATCCCGCATAATCTCCCTGTCCATAGTGGCAACAAAACCATAGTCCGCTTGGAAAACCTCCAGGAGGTCTAGTAGTGGGGGCAGACGAGCTCTCTCTAACCTCGTACCTAGGACCAAAAGCAAAACATAACCTCTTTCGAGGTGGTAAGCAAACCTCGGGCCTGTCTGCTCTATGGTCAGGAGAGGGTAGCAGCAAAGATGGTGATGATTTAGGTGCTGGTATAGGTAGGAGTGGTGGTGTCCCTGATGGAGGTGTATCTGCTCTGGTGTGGGAGAGTATAATATGTAGCGGTGGTGAATGGGAAGTAGATGGGGCCTCGGCTCTCAGCCAGACCATCGCAACTCTATAGCCCAATGGATAAGTAGGACTAACAGGTAATGGTGGAGGTGCTAAAGGTAGTGGTGGTGATACTAGGAGTGGTGGTGAGGGAATCTATGATAGTAGTGATGACCATAGGGAAAGGGGTGATGGTGGTGGAGTAGGTATAGCAAGGAGTCTGGCAACCTATGTATCAGACCAAAATGGTGTAGGTGGCTTATCTCGAATTGATATCCTAGCAGTAACCCGGTATGCATGATGTGGTGGTGGTGTGGCCGCAGACTCGTCGATCTTAAACGGCTCAGTCTCCTCAGCAGATGGGGCATGATCAACAGCTGGTAAAGCAACAGCTGTAGAGTCAGTAGGAGCCGGTGCTCCTCCTCCTCCTCATCCCCCTCAATATCAAATCATCCTCGTCATCATCGGATGACTCATCCTCATCACCGCCATCGTCTCCTCCGTCGGCAGGATAATCAGCAGGATCCTCCTCAGGGTCCTCATCATCATCCTCCTCCGGATCCTCCTTAGGATCTAACTCAGGAACATAGCCTGGTGAATCGGCAGTGGGTGAGACAGCAGTAGGCAGTGGCTGCTCCTCAGCTGGGAGTACCTCATCCTCTAGTGGCATGAACTCCGGATAAACCAGATCAGGTACATATGGTACATAGACAGGTGAAGGTGGTGCCTGCTCGGGCTCCTCTAGGCCAGGCACATAGTCAGGAGATGGTGGTGCCTAAAAAGCGGCCACTACGTAGGCATATGGGTCCTCTGGCATCACAGGCAGTCCATCGACTCCTAGTGATCCGATATCTGACAAATCCGTAAATGGGCTGGATACCTTCGTGTATGTACTGGTAGAATCTTCAGAATCTGACATGACTGTATCTGAAAATCTAAAATAGCTTATATTAGTATTTAATATAAGACTCTTATGGTAATATACATTTATACCATAACATGTATATCAATCCTAAATGCATCTAGTCTTAACCAACTAATGCAAGTAGTGTATGTATATATGTCCTGTGAAAATCCCTTTGTATGAATGCAATGTTTGAAAATAGTTATAGTCCAGCAAAAACATTTGACCTGGTTCTCTATAACCTTGGCTCTTCATGCCAATCTGTAACACCCCCAAATTAGGTCACAGCGGAATATGGGTTGAGGTGGTACTTCATAGATCAATCACACAAGATATGTTGGGAATTAAACACTTTAGAGTTAGTACTGCCAAGTGATGAGTTAGTACTGATAAGCCAACAGTTAGTACTGCTAGAAGAAAACAGTTCATACTGCTCAAGATTACAACTGCCAGTACTAAATCAGTCAGTTAATACTGTTAGAGTAAGTTAGTACTGCCTGTACTAACTTAAGACTATTGAAGAACTTACTACTGCTGGTTATAGAGTTACTACTGCTGGTTCAAGATTACTGCTTTTGGTGAGAAAGTTAATGCTGCTGAAAGTCTTCTTGTTGTTTCAACTGAAGTTAATGCTAATTGACTGAAGTTACTGCTAATTAGTCAAACAGAAGACTGAAGTTAATGCTGATTGAGAATTTGACTAAATATTTAGGAAGTATTGTAAGCCCATTAGGACTCCTTGGTGTATAAAAGGAGATCCTAGAGAATCTAGTTTATTATCTCATTCATCTCATTATCATACACATACCTACACAGCATCTCATTGTAATAGCTTCAAGGTTGTAAACCCTAGTACTACACAGAGTACTCGTATTATTTATCATTAATAATATTGAAGCATTTTTGTTCATTCATATCTACTGTTTCATTGATATATCTTCTAGAGTATTAAAGAGTAGATTCCGCATACTCTTTGATATACACACAAAGTTTCTACCATTGTTATTTTGGATTTATCCAAGGTAACATACTCTTTACAAGGTAAAGAATCGATCAAGGCTTGGGATCAACAAGTGGTATCAGAGCCTGTGCTTTGAGAAACTTTGATCTAGAAGAAACAAACAAGAAGAACTCTTTACTCACAAGGAAGAGATGGCTCCTATGGCTCTTTCAGACTCTAAGGTAAATAATGACAAATCTTGCTCTAAAACTTGTCTGACAAACTATGAAGCTCTAAAGAAACAGTATGATGATTTGCTTGTTAAATTAGATGATACTGGTTTTAAAGCAGCTACATACAAAAGAGGTTTAGCAACTTTAGAAGATCAAATTGTTAAATATAGAGAACATGAAGTTCTTTTCTCTGAGGAAATTGCTTTACTTAAAAGAAGTGTAGGTAGCAAAGAATATCAGATGGGATTACTTAGGGCTGAACTTGAAAAGGTTAAACAAGAAAAGGAGGGGTTTAAGTTTAAGATTGCAAAGTTTGACTCCCGAGCCTTCACCCACACCTTCATCTTCACCATCAAGGATCACATCATCACCTTCACTATCATCTAAAACTTCACATACACCTACCTTTGAACCTCAACCTTCTCACCTGATGCACAGTACCATGTTTCCAACATCCATTGAATCACCCCCCCCATTTCCTTGCTGTTCACTCACATAGAAGTGATGAGGGTAGCTTGAAACTAAATGAATTAACGAATTTGGTTACCAAACTATCTGAGAGAATTGGAGTCTTAGAGGATGATTTGAAGAAGACAAAGCAAACTTACAGTTCTGCATTCACTAAGCTTATTCTCATGATAAAGAAGTTGGAGTCTAAAGTCAAGACTGGGAAAGCAAGGGTTGTGCTTTCAGAGGATGAAGAATATGATTCTTCCAAACAGGGGAGGATAAATGAAGACCCTAACACCTACTTTGCTCAAGATGATGAAGTTGTTCATGATCAAGATACTGCTGCAGAAAGACAACTAGAAGATAGTACTGCTGGTATTACAGATAGTACTGCTCCTATAAATATTAGTACTGCCAGAGAATCTCCTAGTACTGCTGGTAGAGTTGTATATGGCAGAAGGAGTAAAGAGGCAAGGAAGGATAAAGGCAAAGAAATCATGACTGAACCAGAACCTATGAAAAAGTCCAAGAAGTTATTGGAACAAGAGAGACAAGGTCTAAAAGAGGCTATCAGATTGCAAAAACAAGTTGATGAAGAGGAAAAAGCACAAATAGCAAGAGATGAAGAGATAACAAGACAACTTTTAGCACTGGATGAAGAAAGAGTTACAACTGATCCTAAGACAACTAAGGATATTGATTGGAATGATCCTTTAGTTCAAAAGTATTGGAATATGAAGAATAAACCAAAGTCAGAAGCTCAAGCAAGGAAGAACATGATTGTATACTTGAAGAATCAAAGTACTTACAAGATGAAAGACTTTGATGGAATGAGCTTTGAGGAGATTAGGCTAATTTTTGAAAAGGTATAGGATTTCAATCATAACTTTGTGCCTATGGATTTAGGAATTGAAAAGGAAAAGAAGAAGCCTGCTGAGTTTCAAGTAGAAGAAATTGAGAAAGATACTACAAGAAAGAGGAAGAAATCTCTTCCTAGAAAAGGAACAAGAAGTACTACAAAGAGACAAAAGGTGGAACTAGATGATGAGAAGGAAGATCTCAAAGGTTATTTAGACATAGTTCTAAGAGAAGAAATTGTTGTAGATGTTGATTTACTCTCTACAAAGTATCCAATTGTGGATTGGAAGACTTACACTTTGTCAGAAAACTTCATGTACTACAAAATCATCAGAGGAGATGGAAGCTCAAAGAACTACAAGATTTTGAGTGAGATGTTATATGATTTTGATAGACAAGATATAGTAGAGTTATACATGCTGGTCAAAGAAAGGTATAGTTCCTCAAAACCAGAAGGATATGATTTAATGCTGTGGGGAGACTTGCATATACTTTTTGAGCCTGATGAGGAGAGTGAAATATGGATGAATCAGAATGAGTATAATCTGATAAGTTGGAGTTTATGTAATTTCTGTAGAGTTCACAATTTGCTGATGCAAAATGGAATTGCCATAGATATGCTTACAGAGAAGAAGGATCCTCTAAGTTAAGAAATGATATCAAAGATGCTGAGTAAGAGATTGGAGGTTGATCAAGAAAGCACACAAGCATATGAACTACTAAAGTTCATCAGATCACAAGTGAAGAAGTAGATAAGTGTTTGAAAGAATCATCATCAGAAGACAAGAAGATTTAATCTAGAAGAAACTTGATGATTTGAAGGTAAATCACAAGTTTAGGGGAGGATTGTTGGGAATAAATCTTCATCAAGAGTTAATACTGCCAAGGTATAACTAACAGTACTAATGGAGTTAGTACTGCCAGTACAAACTTAGTACTGCCAGTGTTAGTTAATACTGCTAGAAGAAAAGTTAATACTGCTGATGGTTAATGCTGCTGACTTGGAGATAAGGATGCAAAGAGATAAATATGGAATGTATATCTTATATATTTTAGGAAGATACGTATATGATTATAATTGTAATTGATCCTAAAAGTTCGGTAGTTATCTTGTAAAGGACTCCTTGTGGTGTATAAAAGGAGATCCTAGGTTAAGGTTTTATATATACTTAAGAGACAGATATACATCTTAGAGAAAGAACATATAGCTTCAAGGTTGTAACCCTAGTACTAAGCAAGAGTACTCGTATTATTGATCTAATAATATTGAAGCATTTTGTGTTTTATTCATTGTTCATTGTTTAGTACTATTTCATTGATTAATACTTCTAGAGTATCAAAGTGTAGATTTCGCATACACTTTGATATACAAATAAAGTCTCAACTATTGTTATTTTGGATTCATCTAAGGTAACATACACTTTACAAGGTAAAGAATCAATCAAGGCTTGGGATCAACACGGTCTCAATCTCAAAAAGAAATGGATGAATTAATTGCTCATGTCTCTGAGAAAACATATGCATATGGTGCTATTCATGCTGAGAATCAAAATCTTTGAAGTACCATATCTGAGTTAAAAACTAGATTGGAAACTGTTGAAAAAGGTAAGTTTGTAAATACTAAGTTTGACATGACAAATGTTTCACAAAATCTTCTTTGTGTCACACCACTAAACAAACAAGTTTTTCAAGAGAAAACGGTTGTTTCAAAAACAAAAGAAAAACATGTAGTGTCAAAACCAGTCACTTTACAGACTTCACCTGACAAACAAAGAGGGGCAAATTCAAACAAAAATGTCATAGTACCTGGAATGTACAGAGTTGTCACAACACAAGAATCACAAACAAACAAAGCTAAAAGTGATTTATCTTCTACAGGAATGAATGCTGCATCTAGTGTTAGAAGACCAATGAATAGAGATTCACATGTCAAGAACAGTGTCTTAGCTAACTCTAAGAATTCAGCAAAGAAAGTAGCAGTTTATGTTAGGAAAAATAAGCAAACAGATAATACATCTGCAAATGTTATCTCAAACAAAGAGAATGTAAATGATGTTAATGTTGCAAACGCTGCTAAAGCGAAAAATCTGTTATGTGTTTCTTGTATGCAAAATGTGCTTATTCCATGTCATGATAAATGTCTTGCTAAATATAAATTGAATGTGCATTCGAATGATCATAGAGCCTTATCCACTAATTCTAGAACACCAACATCTTCAGACACTACTTATGTAGTTCTTAAGACTAGGTTTTCTGAGAAGTTGACACAATCTAAGTCTTTAGATACTACTTCTGTAGTCTCCAAACCTAAGATTGATGTAGGAAGTGCCTCAAATGCTAAACATAAGGTCTCTAGTGCTTCTAAGACAAAGAAACGAAATTTGAGAGATAACTTTTCAAGCATATACATGAAGAACAAAATTCGAACAAGTCAAATTTGGCAAAAGTGGTTTGAATCACAACCAAATGTTGTTTGGTCTCTCGTTAACACAACTCCGAATGTTCATAATAGTCATTCATCTGTGAAATCATCGGGTCCTGTTAAGAAATGGGTAGTCAAATTGCCCACTTGTCCATGTGTTGGTTCTTTGTGTGTTGCAGGTAGTCCAGATCGTTCTGTGGATTGTTGACAGTGGTTGTTCAAAGCATATGACGGGTGATCGATCACTGCTGAGAAATTTCATTAAGAAATTCATGGGCACCATTCGCTTTGGAAATGATAATTTTGCTGCAATCACAGGCTATGGCGATTATATACACGGCAATATCACTATTTGTCATGTACATTATGTTGAAGGTCTTGGACATACTCTCTTTAGCGTTGGACAATTTTGTGATGGTGATTTAGAAGTGGCTTTTCGTTCAAAGACATGTTACGTGCGAAATTTAGAAGGAGATGATTTGCTCGTACGAGGACGCGAATCTAATTTGTATACTATCTCTATTTCTGACATGGCTGCTTCTTTTACTGTTTGTCTAATGTCCAAAGCAACTTCGACAAAGTCATGGTTATGGCACCGTCGACTCTCACATCTTAATTCCGAAACCATAAATGATCTTACCAGACTTGACTTGGTTGATGGTCTTCCAAAGTTCAAATATGGAAAGGATCACCTTTGTTCTGCTTGTGAATGAGGAAAAATCAAGAAAGCTTCTCATCCACCCAAATTGGTTCCAAGTGATCACTCCAAATTGGAATTACTTCATATGGATTTATGCGGTCCAATGAGGGTAGCCTCGATCAATGGAAAGAAGTATATTCTTATGATAGTGGATAATTTTTCTCGACATACATGGGTTTACTTTCATCATTCAAAAGATGAAACTCCAAAGATTATAAAGATATTCATTGCACAAGCTCAATTGAATTATAAATCCAAAGTTTGCAAGATTCGTACTGACAATGGTATTGAATTAAAAAATGAAACTCTTAAAGCTCATTATGAAAAGTTAAGCATCATGCAACAATTTTTAATTGCTTGTACGCCTCAGCAAAATGGAGTGGTTGAAAGACGTAATCGTACTCTTGTTGAGGCTGCTAGAATAATGCTTATCTTTTCTCGATTACCTGAATTTCTTTGGGCTGAAGCGGTTTCTACAGCTTGTTTTACTTAAAATCGATCAATCATCCATACACGACATAACAAAACACCTTATGAGATATTACGCGGACAGAAGCCAAATGTTGAGTATTTTCATGTGTTTGGCTCATTGTGTTATCTAACAAATGACCGAGATGATCTTGGAAAAATGAAACCAAAAGCAGACATTGGGGTTTTTATTGGTTATTCGGAAACATCAAGAGGGTTTTGAATCTCTAACCAACGCACCAAAAAGATTATGGAAACCATTCATGTCAAGTTTGATGAGCTTATAGCTATGGCTTCTAAACATGATTGTTTAGAACCCGTGCTCTAACGATTCAACAATAATACTTCATCAGCAGACACAATGAATACTCCATCCAAAGAAGATTTGGAAAATTTGTTCGGTCTAATGTTTGAAGAATATTTTGAGAAAAGGTCTTTTGATACACCCATCAATTCCGCTGCACAACCGACTCAATTTCATGAAGACTCATCTTCCACATCTTCGATCATTGTTGCAGAACATGAGGCTCCTCCCATTGAAACTACCTCTGACGAACAAACTTCTCTAATTTCTTTGACAAACGCTGATGAAGTCAATCAAGAAGATTCTGCTAATTTTAGTGGCAACCTGGATTTTGTTCCATATAATACTTCAAGTTACGAGGAAATTGAATCCTCTACGGCTGCTCTAGAACCATCAAATGTGCAGAATTTCCACCAAGTACAACCCTTAACTTACATTTGGACAAAAGATCATCCTCTAGACCAAGTTATTGGTGACTTATCCAAACCTGTAATGACTCGTCAAAGGCTTCAAACAGATTCTGAGGTTTGCATGTATGCATTAACCGTCAACACTATCGAACTAAATAATATCAAAGAAGCTATGGCATATCACAGTTAGATTGAGTCCATCTAAGATGAGTTGAATCAATTTGAGAGACTACAAGTTTGGGAACTCGTTCCACATCCAGAAGGAAAGAGTATTATTGCTATCAAATGGCTCTGGAAGAATAAGTGTGATGCTGAAAATATTATGGTTCGGAACAAAACTCGTCTTCTGGCAAAAGGATACATGCAGGAAGAAGGAATTGATTTTGAAGAGTCATTTGCTCTTGTTGCTCGCCTTGAGGCCATTCGGATGTTTATTGCTTATGTTGCTCATAAGAATATCACCATCTTTTAAATGGACGTCAAAACGGATTTTCTCAATGGTCCATTGAAAGAGGAGGTTTATGTCAGCCAACCTGAAGGGTTTATTGATCCAGAATTCCCAGATCACGTCTACAGGTTGAAAAAAGCTCTATACGGTCTTAAGCAAGCACCTCGTGCATGGTATGACAAATTATCTTCTTTTCAAATTGAACATGGGTTCACACGACGTCACGGGGATGACATATTACTTGTTCAAGTATATGTTAATGATATTATTTTTGGATCATCAAATCCAGATTTTTCAAAATGTTTTGCAAATCTAATGAAAAATAATTTTGAAATGTCAATGATGGGTGAACTAAAGTTCTTTCTTGGACTTCAAGTTCATCAATCTCCCCGTGGCATATTCATAAGTCAGTCACAATATGCTATTGAGTTATTAAAGAAACATGGTCTAGATGAGTGCGTCTCAATGAGCACACCTATGGCAACTGAGAGATTGGATGCTGATTTACAAGGCACTCCTACCGATCAAACGACTTATCATCGTATGATAGGAGGGCTAATGTACCTAACAGCTAGTCGGCCAGACATTGCTTATACTACTTTTGTATGTGCTCGCTATCAAGCACGTCCTACGGTTAAACACCTCAAAGAGGTTAAACGGATCTTTCGATACCTAAGACAGTCCTACAACATGGGACTATGGTATCTGAAAGATTTCGGATTTGAACTAATTGCATATTCAGATGCGGACCATGCAGGATGTAAAGATGACTGTAAAAGCACATCAGGATGATTGCAATTTCTAGGTGAAAATATAACAACCCTAAATTTTCATCAATATAATATCCATCTATTAAATTAGATGCACTTTATATACCTCCTCTTTACAGGGAAATTTTTGCTTTATTTCATTATGCAACGTAACTTGCATCTCTATAGTAAACGAGCTCACACAACCTCTATCAATGACATCTCTATCTATGTTTACATCATGTAAGCATCCTAATATGTCAAGTCTATATCCTAATATCATTTTTACTAAATACATTATCCATTTAACATACTTTTCAAAACATTATATCAAAACAAGCATTAAACGTTAAACGTTTATATCAAAACACTAATTATATGTAATGTATACATATAAAATGAATGTACAAGCCTTTAAAGCATGTGTACAAGTATCAATGCACAATATTTGAATTATATTTTCCCTCCAAATCAATGTACAAGTCTTAAACACACAATGTACAAGCTAATCATGCCTAAAAACCTAATTAGGTCATTTAAGCTTCTAAACCATGTTTAAACTTTACACCACTTTAGCACAAAGTACAATCACTTAATGCATGAATTTTAAACCTTAAACCTAAACCCTAATTCATCCTAAACCCTAATCTAAAACCCTAAACCCTAAAAATAAAACCCTAAACCCTAATTTCACTTTCAACTAAAAACTAAACCCTAAACCTAAAACTAAGCCCTAAACCTTAATCCTAAGCCCTAATCTCAATCCTAACACTAATCCTAAACCTTAATCTACCCTTAATCCTAACCCTAACTCCCTAACCTTAATCCACATTTTAAAACCCAATAAGAAAAACAACCCGTCACCATTTTCTTTACATATTTGTAGACCCCATTTAAGAAACAAGCATCCTCAAGTCAAGATCCCTATGACAACCTTTATGACATCATCAACGTACGTCAACCAATGTAGCTTACAAGCACGCTTAAACTCAATACTTGGTCACCTAGGAGCCTGTCACTACTCTCTGTTCTTTCTCATTTTCTCTTAGTTCCGCAAGCGCCACCAAAACACCCTAAAATCCTTCCACCTTGCTTAGCTAGTCTTCTAGCTCTTCCTACTCATCATTCTAGCTTCCATGATTCAGCTAGGTGCCTTGACAAGTTACTCAAATGAGTAAACCTTGGGCCACTAAGGCATCCTTGAAGGAATATAAATTATGCCAGAACACCCCTTTCATTTCATTTCATCCTACATTCATCTCTACCTTAATTGGAATTTTAAACACTTACATAGCTCAATTTAACTTTTCGGAAGCAAATTAAACCAAACAAAAAAAAAAACTTATAGGAAGAATCAATAGAAAGTCCTACAGCTCAAAATAGAAGCAAGACAATCAAGGAAATACGAAACCTTGAAGGTCGTTACTAGGATAGTACGAACCCGAAAAACCTCATTTAACTCATGTTTAGTCAAGTAAGTCCTAAGATCTTGTTCATAAGCTTATATCTGTACAATAATGTTCATTAATACTACTTAGATATATATGAACTCTTATTGAAGCTTGTGACTCCCTCAACCTATGTGTTTATGATTATAAAAACCCTAAATGACCCTGTTTTGATTTTTAGCTATATACGCTTATCCTTTTTTCTTAACTTTTGGTTATCTACGTTAAAACTTTAAAAATTTAGCTTATACTAATAAGCTATAACCTGCAAATATTATTTGGAATCTTAAAATAGCCTTGCATGGCTTTTTGGACTTGTTTGCAATAAAAAAAAGTTTCCATGCTCTTAGGTGGTTTATTATGTAACTTTCTGAAAATTTATAACTACAATGGCGTCTGAAAATGTCATTTATTCTATAAAGGTTTATAACTATAAGGACCTATTTTGCCAAGTTTCAAAGTTAAAGGTTTAATATATATATACTTTTTATATAAAGGACTAAACTTGTAAAAGTTTATAAACCAAGGGTATATATTGCCAATTTTGCAAACTTATAAAATATTATATTTTTATATGGTATTATAAATTTATTTATATATAAAATTATTCTAGCTTTTGAGAAACTTTTAAAACTTATAATGTATAACTGATTACTAGTGAGTTCATGTATAGGGTTCCCCATTTGGGTAATACGTTTTGAGAGTTTGCTGCGACTTTATGATTTAAAGTGTCTTGGCTCCTCAAACATTTACTACATGACCTCTGAATTATGATCGTTACGATAATCGTTTCACAGCCTCCCCGGCAACGGCGCCAAAAATTAATTCGATTGATAGTATATATATATATATAATACTAGGCAAATCCCAACCAATTGCCCTTGACCAAGGCAAAAAGTCAAAATTCACAAATAGAATCAATATATATTCCGGAAGTATGATTCCCGGGTCGTTATGTCCCAACGAGGCGTGCAATGGAAAATCAAATGACGGATTGATAATATATGCTTGAATGGAAAAGGGTTTGGATTTGGTTTTTCTAATTAAAATGCAAAAACGATTAAGGAAAACCTAATAACGAAAGCTAGAATGATTTAAATCTAAAACGTAGACGGAAACGTAAAAACGCGAGTTTTAAAAACCTAAATTATCTAATTTTAATCCTAAAATTTATTTTTTACTTTTAATATACTATAAATGACTAAAAAGGAAGAATAAAAAAAACTAGAACGAAAACGGAGTTGTTTTGAGCTAAAAACGAGAAGAAACGAGAACGGGATCGAATCCCGTTCTTTAAAAAATGAAAAGTTGCAAAAATGACCCTATGAAAACACTAATATTTTTCCTAGAAACTATGTAATAATAGAAAATTTAAAAAAAAGATTTATATTTTTTTGATTAATATTTTATTTTTTATGAATTTTTTAAGTTTTTAAACAAAATAAATTATAAAAAATACGAAACTAATTTATAAAATTCTATAAAAATTACATAAAATAGATTAAGTTATGAGGATTCTAAGAAAATTAAAACGGGTCACACAGCTTATTGCAATAAGCTGCGAAAAATTCAAAACAGCTTATGGGCTTAATGGGCCAAAACGTGTATAAGTTTATTGTGTGTGCAAAGGATAACACGTGAAAGACCCAAGGGCAGTTGGTAGTGTGGTGTGTTTGTGAGGCGTTCACTATAGAAGGGAGAGGTCACAGGTTCGAATCCTGTGCCTCTCCTTTTTGTAAAACATTTTTTTTTAATTTTTCTTTTTGAAACTCAAAGTTTAGCTAAAAATAACAACTTTTTGTAAAGTGACTTTTTATAAAAACTACAAATAAGCCAAGAAATAAGCTGAAACAACAGACAGAATGCTTAAATATGCACAAGGCACAAATGGCTTTTTCTTTTTGGCTTTTTGACACAATGAGCAAAGGAAAATGAAGAATAAGCAAACACAGCTACTTAAGCACACCTAATTAACAATGATGGGTAAGAAAAAGCAAGAAAGGACAACAAAATAAGCCAGATAAAGGCTTAAAACTCTTGGCAGTTCTAACTTTTTGGTTAGTATTGCTAGTAGCACTCTTAAGCTATAATGCTTATAAAAAGCTAAAAGGCATAATGTATTAACAAATAAGCAAACAAAAGGTCTTGACTACACCTAAAAAGTACTTATAAGTAAAAAGGAAACAGGAAGGACAAAGTAATAAGCAAAAATAAGCCACTCAGCACCAGGGGAGCTTTTGAGCCAAACAGCTTATGATGGGCTTTTCAAACTTAATTTAAAGCTATTAAGTAAAAACTAAGGCCAAGGTGGCTTATATCTCTAAAAAGCTTAACCAAAAAGCTACATTTACCAGCAAATGAAAATAATTTAGAAACACAAACAAGCTAAAAAAATGGTCTTGAAAAAGGCCTTCACAATCAGCAGCTGCTGATTTTTGTTGTTTTTGAAAAGAGCAAAAGGGGCTTTTGCAGGCTCACCAATAAGCTAAATAAGCTTCAGACTACTTTTTAAGATCAAGCATATTGAGATTGGTGGCCAATGAGCTTTGACACCAAGCTTTAGAACCTAAAACTTGTTTTAACTTATCTGATTTTTAGATTAAAAAGTGACTTATGAAACTGAAAGGTTATTATGACAGAATAGTGCTAAACCAAAAAAAACAACAATTGCAGGCACTCTTGACTAAATCCTATAGCATTATAACACTCAAAATGGACATGAAAATGAAGTTTTATAACTAACTTAAACCAATTATCAAAATAAGCAAATCTAGAATTCAAAATGTCCACAGACTTGAACCAAAACTACAAAAAATCTTAACTAATGAGATTTATACTATAAAAACTTATTAAAACAACTTATAAGACCATAATTAAGCTAGTTAAAATAGTCTTAGTGACCCCAACTCATTAATTACCATTCTGACCCATTTGAGGGCTTATGCCAAACACCCCTTTAATTCTGAAAAAGGGAATTTTAAGCTATAAAAAGCACACATAAGCAAAAAATGTGCAAGCATAAGTCATTTTAAGATCAAATAAGCAATTATGAACAAAAATAAGCACAGAAATAAGCACATAATGAGATGATAAGCAATAAGCAAAAAAAATGGTGAAATAAAGTCTAACCTTGATCCTAGCTTAACAAGGATCAAACAAGCTTTAGAAAGCTTAAGTCTATAAGCTCTAGCTTATAAATAAGCTAGTAAATAAGCCCATAAGCCCATCCGTTTCTGGCTTATCTTCTAGTGGCTTATTTTTTTTGGTTTTTTTGAAGTGATTTTTTTAGAAAAAGGCTTAAACCCTTTTAAGTTATGAGAAAACTTAAAGGATATAAGCAAAGGCAGCTTAAATGTCAGTAACAAGAGCTTATTAAAGCTTTTTAAACTATTCAACAACAATAAAATTTGAAACTTAAAAACAGAATTTTAGAACTTAAAACCTCAAATTTTTCATTAATTCTGAAAAAGTTACAAGACTTGGAATTTAAAAGGACAATAAGACTAAATTAACTAAAAATAAGCTGCAAAGAAAATTGGATGCCTCTTAAGGGCTTACAAATGGTCCTATTTATACTAGAACTTCAAGTCTTGGGTCTTCTCCTTTTGTGCTACTTCTGTGAGAACAAACCGAGGTGTTTTTGTTTTGTGAGAGGTTTCCCAAAGTCATCTTAGCCATTAATCTTCTTTGTGCTTCTTTAAAAATCATCATAGTCGTTGGATTAATCTTTGAAAAATGTGGGATTGCCAACTTGGATGTGGGGTTTAGTGGATTGGGGGTGAAGGTTTTATCTGGGTAAAACATAGAGATTGAGTGTTTTGGGGAGAAGGAAGGAAGACAACCCGTGACTAAAAAAGTGGTTTGAGCCATGGGTGGGAAAGTTTGAGTTTATAAAGGTTGGGGATAATCAGGGTAAGAGTTTAGCTGGTTGGCAATTTTAGTCCCTCAGAGTTATAAGTATCCTTGCAAAACTAGTCCTTGTGGTGATATGTGTTTGGGGAGATGGCAGAAGTGCCCACTCAACTTATATATGTAAATTACATGCATGGTCCTTGTGTGATATAACTTTAGGGGTTCGGCAGAAAAGGCCCCTAAAGTTATATTTTAGGTAAATTACATATTCAGCCCTTGACCCTTTTATCCTTGTTTTACAACTTTGGGATTTGGCAATTTTGTTCCCTTGAATTGTATTATTTTTCTGATCAGTTCTCGTGGTTGACATTGACTTTGTCGGGGTTGACCTTTTCTGTTACTTTTTGACTTTGACTGGTTTCTCACGCTCTTTTCATTCCCTTGCTCGTTTGTCCTTTTTAGCTTTGTTTTTGTCCTTTTCTTGAATATCCGTTTCCTGCACAATAAAAAGGCAAAACATACAAATACGTGAGTTCATAGCCTCACTTTTAATCTCTTAAATGTTTTCATAAACCCGTAAGGGGGATACATGCTATAAACTATGAATACAAGTGTTTTCCAAATGTATGCTATCTTGATATATTATTGCTTGTGATCTAAGTCCCTTTATGCCAAAAGACCCCACTATCACGGACCATTAATCACTTGCGACTGAACGCGAATATTGTGGATAGATCTATCGGGATTGACGAATCCCGTTTGTGTTATCCGGATAGGTAATCAAACGCACTATATTTGAATCTCATAGGTATATGACAATTACCTACACCGGGGGCCATTATCATTATATATATTGTTATTGATATATACACAAGTCAGTTTGTGTGCCATGAGCTTAGACGCAATAATACACTATTGATACTGTTTTCTATAATAATTGTACTCATTGCAATTATCACTATTTTTGGGTGTATAACAACGTAACCCACTATCCATGATGACTTGTATTCACACTATTTATCACAAACCTATGAATTTCACTCAACCATTGTGTTGACATTTTTAGCATGTTTATCTCATGTAATTGAGCAAACAATGGCACAGAGTGGCACAGACTTGAAGATGGCTATACTGTTATCATTCACTTTATGTTTTTAGATTTTAGGACCTCTCTTTTGTAAAAACTCTGATGAATAAATGAATGATAACAACTTTTTCCAAAAATGTCTCTTTATGAGTCGTTTTCTATGATTATGCCTGTTGTACTATGAAGTAATTCCCCAGATTAGCTTCCGCTGCTATATGTATCAAAATGGGGGTGTTATAGATTGGTATTAGCGACATGGTTATAGAGAACAAGGTTAAAACCTTAACTATAACTACTTTTCTTCTTCTAGCCAAGAAAGTCCTTCGTGCCACTGCATTTCCCGAATAGTATGTAAAGATACATGACTACTATACTATTATATAAATAACTTATGTTATTTACACTGGGTTGTTACACAGTTATGTCTTCATCCAACCACCTTATTATCGTCCCATTCGATTCCGATATTAAGGATGCTTTTTCCTCTACAAATGTTCCAGACTATTTCCCAGCCACACTGAGAAACACTTCTCCTGACTCTTCAAATGATTTAACTAAGTATCTTTTGGCCACACTAGTCTTCTCACCTTTACATGATGATCCGTATATGGAAATCATGCAAGCATATGATGCTACTGATAATGAATTACCTATTCCTCCACTTCAAGCTCCTATTGCTCCACCAACTATTGTGTCTCCATCTCCAGTGTTATCACTATCACCAATGTTTGATTCTCGAGATTTATTTCCTCCCGAGGAGATTTCACCACCTAAAGACATTGAGACTCCTGTTGAATCACCCATTCTAATATCTCCATCTTCATCAGTAGGATCTTCATCACCAGTTAGGTCAACTACACCACCACCAGACTATCCCTTTGATAAATCTATCTTCGCAGAGTTAGATAACTCATTATGGATCATACCGCGACCACTGGGAAGTGAACCAGTCCCCGAGGAACCTAATGAGTCAGATGCTTGTGAAAGTATTCATCTCTGGAAATGATCATTGAGAATATCCAAGTTTGTCATCAAGGGTCTTCTAAACAAGATTCAAGAACTCAAAAACAACAAGGGAGAACCACCAAATTAGATCTGTGTCATTTACAACTTTCTATAATCCAACCACTAGATGTATGGTATAAATAATGACACTAGTCAAATTTTGTTATGTAAATTATATAGACAAGTTATTTATACAAATGATGATTCCGTTATACCTCGTTGTTTCATAATACTAATTTTGTATGTCGAGATTGTCTATCCTATATCCTATAGTATGATGACTCGTATCTTTATCCAAGATTACTATGATTCTTTTACCATATGATTTTCTCAAACCTTTAAACACTAAGCCTCCTATTGGATCACTCACTTCATTATCTCCCTATCTATCTCTGGAAGTCTTAAATTCCAAAATTTCCGTTGTATCCTACAATGTATTACCAAAGAATGATCACAAGTCTTTACATTATACCTTAACTTGTGATATGACTATATAATTTTATGGATTCTTTTCTTGTGTTGTCTTAATAGATGCCTCCCAAGAGAACATCAACATCTGCAGCACCAACTATGACTCAAGCTGCCATCCGACAACTAGTTGCTGATAGTGTTGCTGCTGCTTTGGAAGCACAAGCTGCTACCATAGCAAATACTGACAATCCCAATAGGAACATCGGACCAAGAGAAACTCCTGTAGCAAAAAGGGGAAACTATAAAGAATTTATAAGCTGTCAACCTTACTACTTCAATGGTACGGAAGGAGCAGTTGATCTCATTCGCTGGTTTGAGCGGACTGTATCGGTATTTTCTCATAGCAACTGTGCTAAGGAAAATGATGTAGAAAGAGATCTTCTTAAACTTGAAAGTAACCAGCTTTAAACAACCGTAGAACAAATAGATTCAACGAGGTTATCGATCGACAAAATCTTCTTCGAAAATAATCTTGAATTACGCTCCTTCTAAAGAAAATAAGCCGTAGCAGCAACAACTACACGAGCAATAATGCTCACAACTGATCGGCCCTTTGAGATAGGAATAAGAAACGCCAAGATATCATCCATCCGAGCATCAATAGAGTCCATACCACAAAGAATCTGAATTTTCAACCATACCTGCAATGAATAAGAACACTCAAAGAAAATATGATCATGCGAATCCTGGACCAGGTTACACAAGGGGCATCCATATCTATCTCTGGAAGTCTTAAATTCTAAAATTTCTGTTATATCCTGCAATGTATTACTAAAGAATGATCACAAGTCTTTACATTATACCTTAACTTGTGATATGACTATATCATTTTATAGATTATTATCCTGTGTTGTCTTGATAGATGCCTCCCAAGAGAACATCAACATCTGCACAAGCTACCAAGATAAACGCAACAATAACAACTGTAACAATGATTACCACCAGCAGAAATATAGAAAGCAGGAAACCTTCAAGACATTATGGTATACCCACGGATATAATGGACCGCATCCCCTGTGTAGGAAGTGTACCCTGCATCACACAGGACTTTGCACTGTCAGGTGTCAAAATTGTAACAAAGTAGGCCATCAGACCAAAAACTGTAGAAGCTAAGAACTTCTAAATATCACTCTCAAATAAATCTCAGGATGAGATTTCTATAAGGTTGGGGGACTATAATAAACCATAATTTTCATCACTGTAATTTCCACTTATATTATATTAAGTACTACTTTTTCACGAAAATATTTTTCGCTTTATTCCATCCATTATGTAACATAACTTACATTTCTAAAGTAAACGAACTCACACAACTACCTATACCATCTCTATCTATGATTATATCAAGCAAACATCATAACATGTCAAGTCAATAATCTATTACTCTCTATATCATATTTAACGTAGCTTTCACGACGTTATTATCAAATGAACATAAACCGTTAACGTTTATGTCTAAACCCTAATTTTATGTAATGTATACATTCAAAATAAATATACAAGCAATCAAGGCATATGTACAAGTATCATAACATCTCATTTGAATAACTTTTCCTTAAAATAAATTCGTGCCGTTTACTCTGTTTTTATTAGGGATTTTGTTACAAAATCACACTTAATGTTACAAGCTCACTATACATGACATTTACATCATATTTTTCTTTCATTACATTCAATGTACACGATTTAAAAATCCTAAAACCCTAAAACCCTTAAATCCGAATTATTATAGCAAAACCCGGGACACCCCTTTTAAACCTTATTTTAACCTGTATATAAACTAAAACACTACATCCTAAACTTAACCCTATTCCTAACACTAATACTACCTTATCACCCAAGAATCCCAACCCTATTCATTTTTAAAACCCTAACCGAGCCCTAAACCAACCCGACACCCTTATTTCATTTTAAAACCTCAATCTAACTCGAAACTAAATACTAAAACCTAATATTAATCCTAAACCTAAATCCTAGACCCTAATATATCTTTAACCACTAACCTAATTCAGAAATAAAAACCTAAACCCTACCCGAGCTAGAATTTGAACCCGCACCCCCTTTTTCGTTTCTTTGTTACCCCCCATATCATTCATCCCCCCCCCCCCCCCCCCCCCCCCATACCCTCTTTTAAACCCAAATCTAATAACCAAGCTCCTCTATGACTAAGCTATGACCTCCCCTAAGTAGCTTACAAGAACCTTAAACCCATCTCTTGGTCACCAAGCAAGCTACATCACCTCCTTGTGGCTTCATTTCAGCCGCGAACCTGCCAAAAGGCCCCCCACAACTTAGGGCTAGGTTTCTACATTATTATTACTCACCTCCTAGCAGATCCTTGTCACCCTCTACATGTCCTAAACTTAGCCTCCAAGTTTTCTTGCTCACCAAGGCATTTCGCACCTTTTAATAAGGGGTACACTCCCTCACTTCTAATCACACCTTCATTCTCTATTGTCTCTGTCTAATAAGGTTCTAAGCTGATCAAGGAAGCCAAGAGAAGTCCCAAGTACAAAAGTGAAGCCAAGAAAGCAAGAGAAACAAAATCCTTGAAGCCAATCCTTGGCGTACGTACCATAAAGACCCATTTCGACCCATTTTTCAACCCGTAAGCTAAAATTCTCGTTCAATAAGCTATCATTCTGTTTTATAACTCTTATAAGGTCTTAATAGGCTATAGATCGAACTCGTATTAATGCTGTGATAAAAACCTAGGACGTTTTTTATTTTAAAATACCCTAAAATGACCCGTTTTGATTTCTAGCTTAACGAATCATTTTTTTAAACTTTTGTTTTGTTAAAACATCTTATTTTGGCTTATATTAATAAGCTATAACCTGCAAATATCAATTGGAGTCTTTAAAATAAGATGCATGGCTTTTTGGACTAAAACCGTAACGTATTTTCCATGCCAGGGGTATATATCATAAATTTTGGAAATTGACAAGTACAAGGGCCGAAAATGTCATTTTATTAAAGTTCTAACCATAAGGACTTATTTTGCCAAGTTCTAAAGTTAAAGGATTATTTTATATAAATTTTATATATATAAAGGACTAAATCGTTTTAAAATGTTACAAATCAAGGGTATGTTAATTGCCCGTTTGCAAACTTAAAAAAATATAAATTATATATCTAAATATTTAATTATAAATATATTATAAACTCACTTCTATTTAAATCCCGATCCAATTTATAATAATTATTGTTTGACCGACGATCTTATAAAATAATTACATTACTTATTTTTTACGTAATTTATCGTCGAAATAGCTTTTGAGAAACTTAAACTATAATGTATCACATTACTAGGGAGCTTCATGTAAGGGATTTCTATTTTGGGTATACGCTTTGACGAGTTTGTTGGATTTACGATATAAATAATGACACTTGTCAAATTTTGCTGTTTATATAGATAAGTTATTTATAAAATGGTAATTCCGTTTTTTCCTCGTTGTTTTATATACAGATTGTCTCTTTCACTATATCCTATATGTATGATGACTCATTCTTTTCCGGGCATTACTATGATTCTCTTTACCATCTGATTTTCTCAAACCTTTATACTAGAAACACTAAGCCTCCTATTAGATCACTCATTCTTTTTTGTTATATTTTTTAAATTTTTCTTTCCGTATCTATCTATGGATAGTATGTCTTAAATTCCAAAATAAAATCGTTTATATCCTGCAATGTAATTTAAGAATGGTCAAAAAGTCATTGTTATTATAATGAGAATATTCATACCTTAACTTGTGATATTGACTATATGGATTCTTATTCTATATTGTCTTGTTTTATTGATTAGAGCAACCAAGAGAAACATCAAACATCTGAAAACACCAACTATGACTCAGGATGCCATTACGGCAATGATTGCTGATAGTATTATGCTGCTATGAAAGCACAAACTGTACCATGGAAATAATACAATAGGATCATAATAAAGTAAACTGAAAAAGGGTTTATGAGTTGTCAACCTTCCTATTTTATGGTGTACGGAAGTAGATGTTTGGCCTCTCCGCCTGGTTTGAAAACGTGTACTGATTCGGTATTTTTTCTTAGTAGCATTGTGTTGTCGTGGAAGACAAGTGATTTGGCTACTGGTACTCTAACCGAGGGCGCCTTGTCTTGGTGAATGCATACGACCTACCACCCTACCTATGGGAGATGGAAACAAGCCACCAGATCACCTGGAACGAATTGAAAAGACTCTTATCAACTATAGTATTGTCCTTGTAATGAAGTCAGAAAAATGGAGTTGAACTTTACAACCGGATGTGAGAGATTGATCTCAAGACGTATATAAGACGATTACAGGTCGTTGGCAACCTTATGTCACGTTGGTATCAAACACTGAGAAAACTCCTGGAGCTTTCATAGGGGGTTTTTACCCGAAGGATTGAGGAAATGTTTTCGACTCTAAACCTACAAACGTTGATGCAGGAAGCCTTAACATAGCCTAGAGGCTTATGGATTCAGGTAACGAAGCACGTTGCTGTGCAAGGTAACCAATGATCACAAACGATATTTGATGAGAGGAGAAACACCTATGACATACAACATTCCTCCACAATTATCGTGACCACATAACAACGTACCCCAATGATCATACAACTATAACCACTCCAAAATTTGCAACATCAATCTACCAAGATAAGACAGCAACAATTATATGGTAAGATTATGCTTGTTATGAAAATATCTTGTAATATTTGTTTTCTAAAATGGTTATAACTTGAATAATTTGTTTGTTCTTATTCTCTAATTAGATTATGTTCCTATTATCTAATTGCCTAGACATGTTTTGATCTTTCAAGATTGTTCCTATATGGAGATCTTGTCTAGTTAAGTTAGTGATTTAAGTGGTTACTGGTTGTATAATATGATTAATCACATGGTTTTGTTAAATGGGTTGATATAATGCAACCTTACAAATATATTCATACCTTTTTGTTGAAGCACTGAGTAGGACATCTTGACGTCGAAGAGGTGTTGGATGAATGTATGCGTTGATGAGTTGTGACAAGCAGTAACTTGCACATTTTACGGTTTGTATTACATTTATTTGTTTGTCATATTAATAACAAAGACTTGTTTGTTTAAATATCGTAATATTTGCTCTAACATAAAATATCTAGTTTGAGGAAACACGATATTTGATACTTACGTTTTCAAGAGACAAACGTGTTTCGCGATTAAATTTAGTGACAACTTCGTTTTCATGATAGTAATTGTATATTTCCCATAAAAACGAGTTGTGTTTACACTGTTAAAAATACACAAACACTAATAAACGTGATAGCCAAGACAATAAAATAGTAAACACTTATTTTAACGGCTTGTTACATTATCTAGTAAACAATGTAATTACGAGCTTTGTATAAAAGTCCGCTTTCATAGTCGTTTAGCAAATATTTTTGTTAGCGGACTATTTTAAAAAGCTCGTTATTCATAGTGTTTATAGTTATATATCTTTTTACTATAGTACAAAGGCACGTTCATTATCGTGTTTACGACATTAATAGTAGGATGTAACAATTGTGATTTTTTAAAGTTGATATCTTGGTAGCATTATATATTATGCAAAACGGTAATTTGATTTTGATTAGGCAAATTATCAATAACACTCACCTTCAGGCAACATAAGATTTTGTTACTATTTGATTATTTCTTTTCATTGAATCACCATAATAAGCAACTCTTATGCACCTCAAATTGTATAAACTATAAATGTCACAAAAGAATGATCATAGAAAAATTTTAATATATCAGTTACATTTTAGATTAACTTGTTTCCTTTCATACATCAAATGGCATATTGCTGATAAATGTGATAAACACTTTGAATTTGATTTTTTTATATTTCCAACACTTGTTCTCAGAGTTTGGTTTTGAGATGAAAGAGTAAAGGGAAAGAAACAAACAAAAAGTGTCATTATTCTTGGTGTTTTTGTAAGGAGTGAAAGTGAGAAAAGTGAAAGGGGCTTTAGGGATAAAATTTTTATAGGTTTTTGTTGTTAAAACATTCATCTCATACTTGGGATGAAAGCTATGTAAACTAGTAAAAATACAAAATAATTGACAAAAGTACCCCTCTTTGCAATTTGGTTACTTGTTTATTTTTAAGGGTATATTGGTAATATTGTAAAATTAACAATATAAAAAGATAACAATTTTCTTTCACTTTTTTTCATTTTTAGACTCAAGAACACATAACTTTTTTTTACTTTCTTTCATGTACTATCAGATTATTTGACTTTTCTTTACCTTCCATTTACTTTGCATCTTAATTTTTTTTCCGAAACACAGTGTAAGTATACAATCGAAGAAAAGGTTAAATGACCTTGGTATTAATGAAAATGAGTGGGTAAAGATTATGACTATTTTTACCCTTATATTCATGAAGGGTCTATCAAGTCTAACATGAAAGAGTAAAATTACCATTTCATTAACGACCATTTTACCCCTACAATTTGTAAAGGTCCTATTGTACGCCCATTAACACTCTATGAAACAATTTGTTCATGCTTAGGGGGTGTTTGTCATTGCGTTTCCACTCAACTTATCTTAATTATTCAGTGTCTGGCAACGGGAAAGCACAATTTAGAGGTGTTTGGGGGAAATAAGGAAACACTTCTTATTTGCGTTTTAGAGGGGGGAAAACGCATTTTGCAAAACTGGACCATGAGATGCTTTTTTGAATGTCATTTTTGCTTTTGCCATCAAATTATAATTCACCCTTAATGACATTTAATTTTGCATACTGCCATTATTTTTGTAAATATAAAAATATTTTTGGGCCTTTTTTGTCATTTCATCTTATAATAATATCAAATAATCTAATTTACCAAACACTCAAAAAACTGATTATCCGATTATTACGTTATCATACAACATAATCAAATCCAAACACTACATTTCTAAATCACGTTTTCAAAACGAATAATCTATTTTCAATAAACAATTCCAAACACCCCCTTAATCGTATCAAAATATCAGTAACTATTAATTTGGATTGGGTTTAAAGCCGTACAATACCAACAAACTTCTACAAATTTATCGATTTGGTACGGGAACTCTGTTATTTACCTATTAATGTAACATACTTTCAGGTTTTGTGTCTATTTGCACCATCAAAATTGTTTTACCGGATCATATTTAATACTTTTGTAAATTGCAAGGATCATCCTTCTACTTTTGTACTTGGCATATTTAGTACTTAACTTTACAAAAAATTTATAAACATTTTTTTTAAAATAGTAAAACTTTATAAATATTTTTTGCTTAGTTAAAATTACGAAAATTTTTATAATTTTTTATTAAATAGAAAACAAGAATTCTAAAATTACGAATGATTTTGTTATGAGCTTTCTTCTCTATATATGGTGTGTACGTTCTGTTTCTTTAGGAACATACACCTAAAAATTTATTTGTCTATTCCTACAAAATATTACACTTTAATGACATACACCAAGAAAACATAGGAATAAATAAAGGCGCTGAATGGTATAGAAAGCTAGATCGCCACGCAGCATATGTTACATGGACCATAACCAAATCGTCTGAGCACGCTCCATTGTAACAAGCCACTGCAATCTCACAGTGTATATCAATTCTTTAAGATGAACCCATCTCTGACATTCGTGTGTATAAAAATTTTCGTTTTGTTTTTATAAAAAAAATTTCGATTTTGTATAAAAATGTTTGTATAAAATTTTGGTAATTTTATAAAAATGTTGGTATAAAATTTTCATTTAGATTTTATAAAAAATTAGTAATATAATGTTTATAAAATATTTCGTAATCTCTTTTAAAATGTGGTTATAAAATTGTTCGTGTGTAAAAATTTTGTAATTTTGTAAAATTGTGTGTATATAGTTTTCCTAATTTTAAACTTTCCCGAACAAAAAATATTTATAAAGTTTTCCTATTTTAAAAAAAATGTTTATAATTTTTTTTTGTAAAGTTAAGTAGTAAATATGCCAAATACAAAAGTATGATCCATGCAATTTACAATAGTATTAAATAAGCCAAGTGGGCTTTTGTTCCGGTTTTATAAGTTTTTATCCGGTAACCACTTAAACACCGATTACCTTAATAAGTAAATAACAGAGTACACGTACCAAATTGATAAATTTGTAAAAGTTTGTTGGTATTGTACGACTTAAACCCTTAAGGATAAAACAACACTTGAAATAGAAATGAAATGAGATCATCTCATGTTCATTTATCTCAAGTTCTCTCATGTTAACATGTTGTGAGAGGGAGAAAATTAATTATTTTTATATTTTATTTGAAAGTGTCCCCACTATTATGTTTATTTTTATTCTATTGGTTAACATTACCAAACTTGAGAGACAAACATTAGAGGATCTCTATCCAATAGAAATATAGATACCTGAGACATCAACTTAGAAAGCAAACGTTGGTTGTGTTTTTCATCATCATCATCAGGGCCGGCTTTGAGGGTGTGCAAGGTGGGCGACCGCAAGGGCCCCAAAAATTTTAGGGGCACCAAAATTTATCCCGTTAACAATTATGTGCATTATTTCTTAAAAACGATTGACACTTTTTATATAACGTTTTTCTTATCGCAGGCATTTATTATGTAATTCGCCTCAGGGCATTTAAAAAATTTTCAGAGATTTAGAGACGGCCCTGATCATCATCATTAATTGTTATGATGTCTTTGTTACACTGGGCCACACTCCTTCCATAACTGGTTTTACGGCATGTTTTATCACCTCTACCTTCGACGGTGACACCATATCTATGTTGGAAAAAGAACACGTAAGTAGTATTTTGAGGTGTATTGTTGGGAAGCCTAGCTAGAGTGTTCCAATTTTTAGAAAAGGGTCAGTCAACACCATATCTATGTTGGAAAAAGAACACGTAAGTAGTATTTTGAGTTGTATTGTTGGGAAGCCTAGAGTGTCCCGATGTTTTTGAAAAGGGCCAGTCAAGTAATTAGTATTTAATCATGCACGTTCTACTCCTGTTCTGACACGTGGTTGTACTTACTATCACACGTGGCCTATGACTTATATGCCCATTTTATTAGTCAACCATAAATCTCCTAACGCAAAGTAATTAATTTTTGAAAAATATATATATTCTTACAATTTATTCTTACAGTTAACTATATTTTTGTCATTATGGTTTGTCGGGTTTAACGGTTTTGGTTCAAAAGTTTAAAATGTAACAGATCTAGTTTGTTTTTTGTGTGGCGAACGGTTAGGTGTGGGTAGGTGGCTGTGGGGGTATGGTGGCGGCGTGTACTGGTGGTTTTTATGCTACATCTGGTCCCTTTGGTCTTCTTGTAACATAAATCATAAGAGCAGACACAAATCCCTTTGGTTCTATTTTATGTGAAATACGAGACACAAATGAAATCCTTTGATTGTGTTTCTTATGGGTTTTGATGATATACCATAATATTTATAACAAACGGGTCCCGCCAAATGTATATTATATATCATTGGGTCCCGCAGAATATATGCATACTGATAAACGGATGAAGGGAATATTTTCATTAACAATATTTATAACAAACGGGTCCCGCAAAATGTATATTATATACCACTGGGTCCCGCAGAATATATGCATATTGAGATAAACAGATGAATGAAATATATTCTCGTAATGATTACAAAATATAAAAGGAATCTTTCTTTCCTATAAATAGCAACTTTCAGAACGAAGGAAGGGGCACCCAACCTTCTCCTCTTTCTCTCTAAATGATTCTCAATACCCTGCAATAAGAATGAGATATTCCTAAAAGGAATATTATTTTGTTCTAAGTACTTTCTTTTCCCTTCCATGGAAACCTCGGCTTCGACTCCGGATATGTGGCGTAAAACCATATGAAGAATATGAGTTACCAGTAGGGGAATCGCCACCCGAGATGTATTCCTTTGATACCCTCGCACGGCTAGCCATGTTATTATCCTCGCACGTTAACCCGTTTATGTTAGAGGATGCTAGTTGTAGGTATTGTTAGCAACGAGTGCTCGAATCTCCTGCAATGTGATATAGTGCTTGACAGGCTATTTAGGTCACTTGATTTGTACCCGCATATCTAGTATCATCAATTTGGCGCCATCCGTGAGACGATTTCTTTTCATTTCTTTATTACTTTCAACAACAACTCATATATCCAAAGGGAACATTATGTCGACGGAGGCGAAACATTGTTGCATCCATCTAGAAGAGCTAACACTTCTAGCGTACGATTATCACGTCAGTTGCATGTACCAATACCATTCATTTGCATGGGAACTTTCAAATTCGACTTCTGAGCTGATGCCTAACGACCCTGTCTTGCAATTTACAGTTCAGAACCTTGATCAGGTAAACGCCATGTATACCGCGTTCACCCATGTGCGAAAAGATGTATCGCATCGCTCGTTACCTACCAGCGAGAATCCATATGGAGAGCCATGGAACTTCGATTCGGAAGAAGCACACCCGAGCAAAGCCGTGGGAAAAACTTTTGTAGAAAATGACGAAGTGGAACCTATACCCGCAACCCCATTAGACGCAAACAACACCAAAGAGAAAGTTACACAAAACATAGAGTTTTATCACCAACCTTTTGTATTTAAGGAACTAAATATGGGCACAAAAGACCTCGTGCTATTTCCCTTCACTAACCGTATCCGGGAGTAAGGCATGCCAGGCGGACTGAAAGTCCCTTGTTACTAACTCCAAGGCGTCCAAATGGCATGTCTGATCCAGCTGATCACCTCACGGCTCTTTATGGGCACAATGGACATACACAAACTCCCAGAAGTTGTTATGTGTCGTTTCTTCCCTTATTACAGCTGATGTGGAGCGCAAGATTTTGGTATGAAAATTCTTAGGCATCAGGGATGCAGCGATTGGTTTTCTACAATTGCGAGGTAAATTTAGAACGAATTTATTGCAACAATGCCGATTTCAAAAAACTCAAGAGGAGATACTCGGTATATGACAACGCCCAGATGAGTCCCTAAAAGGTTATGTAACTAGGTTCAGTAAAGAAACGTTACATATGGTCGATCGATCGGATGCTATGGTGTCAGGGGCATTCATTAGTGGCTTATGACCAGGGCGTCTATTCAAGGATTTAATTGCAAGACCTCTGACATCTTTGGAATGATTGTATCACCCAAACCCATTAACTTCATTAGGCTCGGGACTATGACAAAGGAGATACCATCTTCGAGAAACCTAGACAAAGAAACCGTTGAAGCGCTAAAAACAACATGCCACCTATAACAGATATTCCTAGGAGACCATAAGGAAAATTTTGTTTCCATGCTGCTACGCGCTATAAATGAGCACCACAAGCGCACATAACAACCCCTTCCATAGCTCTATAAAATGGCTAGCAAAAATTTTTGTTACCGCCAAAGGCAAGTTTATCTTACGGCCTCCGCCTAAGATGTTCACTCTAGCAAACAAAAGAGACAGAACTAAATATTGCGAGTTCTGTAAAGATCACGGTCATGACACTAACGATTGCATAGATCTTCGAAAAGAGATAGAAACGTCTGTTCACAATGGACGACTAAGCCACCTAGCCAAGGGCGCCAAAACATAAAACAATAGTTAAGCAGCCATTCCCTCGGGATCTAGAAATGGCAACAGACCCCAGATAGAGTGGAATAAAAAAGTTGAATCCAATGGCAAATCTAAAAGCAATATACACATGACTCTTCACGATCAATTAACATTGATGGAGCCCGGATACTTGTATCCAAGCATAACATTTTTAGAGGAAGAATCTGATTAAAACCCCCCTCGTCAAGTGCATGGGGGACTAATTCTTCTTTTATTTCATCTGAATATCGGAAACAAACATGTGCACAGAATCTATGTTGATGGCGGAAGCTTAGAAGAAATCATGTACGAGCATTGTTTCGAATAGCTAATAGCAGAACATAAAAAGGAGCTGCAACCACCGACCACACCCCTCGTTGTATTCGTCGGTCAAAAGTCATGGCCTTTAGGGATAATTTCGTTATCATTAACCCTAAGTGACTATCGCGGTCATATCAGGAAAACAATAACGGTTTAATTTATGATTATTAGGGCTCCTTCGCCTTACAATATCTTCTTGGGACGTCCAACAATAAAACATAGGTGTGATTACGTCTTCCTTGCACTCTATCATGAAATTCTCAACACAAGATGGAAATAGCGATCGTAAGAGGAAAGAAAACATCAGAGCAATGTGCACACCAAGATTTTTAACAAAAGAGATCGCACGTCTAAAGAGAGGATCTCGACCGAGGAGAATGTGAAGGAAACGATAATCATAAACGAAGCTTACCCAAAGCAAAAAGTCACAATAGGAAAGAACCTCCCGATAAGGCCCAAGCAACGGTTGTTCGAACTTTTAGGTTCCAACATCGATATTTTTGCTTGGACTCTTGCAGATATGACTCGCATACCACGTGAATTATGCACGACCCAAGTTCGAACATCACCCACGAAACATTTCTGTTTGATGCTTATAACTTATGATGTTTAAAAATTAGTAGAAGATAAATTTTGAGAGCGTTCTTCTCCTTGATGGGTAGCCAACTCGATAATGGTCGAAAGTCTGATTAATACGTGGCGCTGGCAATCTGATTTCTCGAGTATTAATAACAGACTTGCCCAAACGACATCTACCACTACAGAGATAGATCAAGATAGGTAATCCATTCGAAGGGACAAGTTAAATGCTTCCTCTATGCGTACAAATGGTATCATCAGATACGCATAGCCAAAGAAGATGAAAAAAAACTTCATTTCATACCAAACACGGAACTTTTTGTTATGAGAAAATGCCATTCGGCCTAAAGAATGCGGGAGCCACATACCAACGTCTAATGCACCAAACATTTTTCGGTCAACTAGGCCGAAACATTGAGATCTATGTGGATGATATGGTAATAAAATTGCAGGAGCGAAGTTGCTTCATATCAGAACTTTTTGGATACATTCTCGAAAACACCTGAGAAGATACCAACTGAAAAACTAAATCCAAAAAAAATGCCACGTTTAGAGTAAAAAGTAGACATTTCTTAGGGTATATGATCACAAACGAAGGAATCAAAGCAAATCCCAAAAAAGTGCAAGCTGTAATTTACTTAGCCTCCCTAAAATCCCTACGAGATGTTCAGGCATTGAATAGGAAATTGGCAGCCCTAGGATGTTTTTTGTCCAAGTCTGTAGAGCGATCACTCACTTTCTATAAAACGCTAAAAGGTTTTAGATAATAAAATAATATATTTTAGGTAGGACCAAAGTAGACGCCTCTTTTCACGAACTTAAGCACCCTTAGTCTTTTGGCACCACAAACACGAAAGCAAAGAAACTAAACATTGTACCTTGTGCGGCAAATGATGGCAATTAGCGCAGTTGTTATGACTAAAAGAGGAGGTGTTGAGAAACCGATATATTTTATCAGTCGTGCACTACAAGGACCAAAACTCAACTACCCTAGCAACCCAAACCAACACTCAAATAAGTTGTAATAACTTATTTTACAACCATAACAATAATATACCATCACTATTTCATAATCTCATTTCATTTATACAAGAATCAAATCCGAGAAACCCTAAATGAACCCTAAATGATCATTTGACCCGTTTTCTCGTTTCTAACCACTTCATTCTCAAGTAAGCAACCAAGAGTCATTATAAACTCATAAAATGAGTTTAAAAACCATTATCCATCATTATCCATCATTACTTTGACAATATACAAGAATTACAAAGCTAGAAAACCCTAAAAGCCTTATACGAGCCCTAATCCAACTCACGGCTTATTCTTTCAAATTCAACCCTTTTTAACTTAAACCAACGATCAAACCTCATTGATAATCCTTTATATAAGTCCTATGATCAGTATTCCATCATTCCCAATCAAGAATGTACGAAATATAAGCCAAGAAAGCCAAAGAAACCCTAAACGAGCCCTATGTGAACCCACGACCTTACTTACTCAATTTCGACCCGTTTTAAACCAAACCACTTGCTAACTTTTATTCATGTGATATTTGAAATATCCGCACCTACACATCACAAAAGACAAAATACATAATACACAAGCATAATTTGCATTATCATTTTTTTATATAAAATGGATATGTGATTTCCCACATATCAATTATGCATATGAAGTAAGTGTTAGTAGCCGAGCTTGACCGAACCCGCGACAGACCGACGCTGAAACCGTGCGCCAGATCTCGGAAAGTGTCACCTATACTCAGGAGACGACCCCCCCCCCCCCCCCCCCGAAAGCGACCCGCATCGCCCCACATAGCAAGCCACCCTTCCCAACCACAGCTAGCCATAGCCCGCATCTTCCTACACGACCTCACTTCTTCATTTCTAACCTGTTTTAACCCAAACCAATTGTAAATTTTTACTAATAAACGTTAATTCGGACCTTAGGAACATATATCAACCATCCTTAATCATTATACACGAAATGCAAGCAAGAAAACTTGTGAAAACCCTGTGCACACCCTTTCTCTTTGCCTTCTTTGACCCATTTAAGACCATGCCATGTCATGATACTTTGTGAACTCCTTCTAGAAAACCCTTAAGGCAGCTTACATCACATCTTAAGACCATTTTTTGGTTAAAAATGAAGGCACATGGCCTCTCTTTTGCTAGAAACAACCACGGCATGCTCCAATGATGTCCACACCATCATTCTAGCTTTCTAGACCTCACAACTCACTCCATAGACCTCCCACCTCAGTATCTAGCTTATACACATGTCCATGGCCTGGTCTTAAGAGTTCCTTAGCCTCCTTGCATGAATTCAAGTATAAATAGAAGCATAAACCTTCACTTCATTCTCATCCCCCACTCTCTTATCTCATACCCATTATAGGCAGCAATCCTTTGCTCCCTTATGATCCTAGGATCATTAAATAAGTCTAAGAAGCGAATCTTTGAAGATTTGAAGCCCCGGGAACAAGATACAAGGCGTACGAGTGGAAATACTACCCGAAATGACCCATTTCCACCATTTTTGCTCCTTGAAGCTCAAACCCAGGTTCTAGATATTCTACTTCTGCTCCTACACTCTTATAATGTTCATATGATCCTAAATATACTCTTGTTAAAGTTTCATAACTCAATTCATGCTCATTTTCCGTTTTGATCCAAAACCGTACACCTAAAACCCTAATTTCGCGTTTTTCTTAAAACTAAATGTTATAATGATTAAATATTGTTATAATCTATCCTAGCATGCTTAACTAATGTTAAAATAACCACTTTATTAATTAATGAATGAATTTGAACTTAAAACCCGCGCGTTTACGTTTTGAAACCCTAATTTGACCCGTTTTGCTTCCTAGCCTAACGAATCGTTATTTTAAACTTGCGTTACGTTAAAACTTCATATTTTAGTTTATTATAACTTATAAATATCTTTTGAAATGTTAAAATAAGCTTGCATGGCAATTTGGACATGTTTTGTAATTATAATCCATGCAAGGGGTATATATCGTAACTTTCTGAAATTAATAACTAGAAGGGCTGAATATGTCATTTTATCAAAGTTATAACTATAGGGGTCTATTATGTCACTTTCCAAAGTACAAGGTTTAAGATTTGTATATCTTTCAACGTTGAAGACAAAGTCGTAAAATGCAAACTCCAAGGGTAAAACCTGCCACTATTTCAAACTCAGAGGTCTAAAGTGTAGACGAATTTGAAAAAGTATAAAAACATGTTTAAAACCTTACAAGACATAACTTTAATTAACGCTTCTCGTGCTTAACATTTCCAGATATTGATCAAAACGCTTAAAACCGATTATATCATATCACAATACTAGGGAGCTCATATAAAGGAGTTACAATTTGGGTATTACGTTCTGACTGAGTTGTTGGTTTTAACGATTTAAAGTGCACTAGCTCCTCAAAACTTTTACTGTTGAATGACTTCTGATTATGATGGCCCGAACGGGATACAATAATACCAAACTCTTCGAATCAAAACACATAAACTCTTAAAACTAAAGTTCTAGAGTACAATCTTCTTAAGACTTGACATATTTACTCAGGTTGCGTGACGTGGCTGTTTATTATCATTTTTCTATATCAACCCTCCCCGGTTAAGATTATGATAAGGTCGTCCGCTTTCATTTTAGAATATTTATTGCATCTACCTATCAGGTGAGATTCATAACCTCGCCTTTACTTATTTTACATGTTTTATAAACCCGCGAGGGATACACGTTACAAACTCTTTTACCTTACTCGTTTATCTTATAACAAAGTGATTACTTTTTTCAAGTACATATTTAACATGCTATAAATCAAGAATACAAGTGTTTTTACAAGTTTATAAGCGATCCTGATAACTATAACAGCTACTAGTCTAAGTTCATATGCAAAAGTCCCTCATTATTTAATGGACCATTAATCACTTACGTGAAAACGCAAATATTGGTGATAATCTATCGAGATGACAATCTTGTTTGTGTTACCGGATATGTAACCAAAAAACTATATTTTAATTTCATAGGTATACGGCAAATTACTACACCGGGGCCATTACTCTTATATACATCACATCATTCTGGGTAATATATATATATAACACTAGTCAGTTTGTGTGCCATGAGCTTAGACCAAACTATACTAACAGGACAAGACACACAGACTAAACAGACAATAATCACGCAGAAATACAACACCGTTACGATGATAATATCATTCTTGCAATATTACGAATAACGGGTATAAAATAACGTGGACGAGAATCCAAGAACATAGACAATACCATTTTCATAATAATTTGAACGCAATATCAATACGTGAAATCTCCCTGTTAAATGTATTGATGTCAAGAGCTTAGATGTAATAATAAGGTTTCCCCATGATATTGCCCTGTAAAACCAGTATTTCCACTATAACTTTATTCAACTATTACAGTTCCAAACCTATGATTTTACTCAACCTTTGTGTTGACCCATTATTCATGCATGTATATCTCAGTAATTGAGCAACATATGGCATGGAGTTGCATGACATGAATAGATGGCTCAAACTTGTTATAATTCACATTGATGCCCAACTAGATTTGGGCCGCTTTTTTTGTAAACCTGATTTGAAATGAATGATAACGTATATTTTAAACAAACGTCTCTTTAGGGTCGTTTTCTATGATTATGATTTATAGAGTATATTCTATATGATACAAACTTATGATCATACTTGTAGGATTTATGATTAAATAGTAGTATAATAGCTTGTTATATCAAATATGTAGTGGGATCATAAATATACTCTTAGCCTCAACACATCATAACGTAGAAGTTAACATGTTATTTAACAACTAGTAATCTTTGTTAATACTTCCTATATCAGACCTTGGCTACATATATTAACTATCCTTAATCAAGTACACATGAAATAAAATCTAGAAAACTCAAGAAAACCCTAACCGAACCATTACATGACCCGCGACCCATTTTCCTTCAAAATTGACCCATTTAACATCCACCCATGTGCAAGCACCACCACAAACAGCTTCTAGACTTCCCCAAGCAGCTTACCCACCTGCTTAAACCTTTCCATGGCCAAAATCAAAGCCACATCTCCTCTCTTTTAACCATATCAGCCGCGGCACCATACAACACCATCCACACCATCATTCTACATTCCTAGCCCTCCACATCTGATCTTGTAGCCTCAACACATCATACTCTAGACCTCACACATGTCTTGATCAGACCTTGAAGCTTGCTTACTCCTCTTGCTTCCAAACTAGTATAAATAGAGGTCATATGTGTTCATTTCAATTTGCACCACACCTCCTCCTCTATAACCCTTATAGGCAGCAATCCTTTGCTCCCTTATGATCCTAGGATCATTAAAGAAGTTCAAGAAGCGAATCCCTAAAGAATTGAAGCCTTGGAGTGAAGAAACTAGGCGTACGAAGGCGTTTTGACCCGAAACGACCCATTTCCACCATTTTTGCTCCTTGAAGCTCAAACCCAGGTTCTAGATATTCTACTTCTGCTCCTACACTCTTATAATGTTCATATGATCCTAAATATACTCTTGTTAAAGTTTCATAACTCAATTCATGCTCATTTTCCATTTTGATCCAAAACCGTACACCCGAAACCCTAATTTCGCGTTTTTCTTAAAACTAAATGTTATAATGATTAAATATTGTTATAATATATCCTAGCATGCTTAACTAATGTTAAAATAACCACTTTATTGATTAATGAAGGAATTTGAACTTAAAACCCGCGCGTTTACGTTTTGAAACCCTAATTTGACCCGTTTTGCTTCCTAGCTTAACGAATCATTATTCTAAACTTTTGTTGCGTTAAATCTTCATATTTTAGTTTATTATAACTTATAAATGTCTATTGAAATGTTAAAATAAGCTTGCATGGCAATTTGGACATGTTTTGTAAATATTATCCATGCAAGGGGTATATATCGTAACTTTCTGAAACTTGTAACTAAAGGGGCTGAAAATGTCATTTTATCAAAGTTATAACTATAAGGGTCTATTATGTCACTTTTCAAAGTACAAGGTTTACTTGGTATATCTTTTAAAGTTAAAGGACCAAAGTCGTAAAAGTGCAAACTCCAAGGGCCTAATTGCAATTTTCCAAACCCCAGGGTCTAAAATGTAACATTTTGAAAAAGTATAAAATCATGTTTAAAACCTTACAAGACATAACTTTAATTAACGCTTCTCGTGCTTAACATTTCCAGATATTGATTAAAACGCTTAAAACCGATTATATCATATCACAATACTAGGGAGCTTCATATTAAGGAGTTTCATCTTGGTATTACGTTCTGACTGAGTTGTTGGGTTTACGATTTAAAGTGCCCTAGCTCCTCAAACGTTTACTGAATGACTTCTGAATTATGATGGCCCGAACGGTGATACAATAATTCCAAACTCTTCAATCAAACTCATAACTCTTAAAACTAAAGTTCTAGAGTACAATCTTCCTAAGACTCAACATATTTACTCAGGTTGCGTGACGTGGCTGTTTACTATCATTTTACTATATCAACATTCCTTGGTTAAGATTGTGATAAGGTCGTCAGCTTTCATTTAGTCACTCAAGGTATGCGTAGGAAACTAGCTGTGTTAACATATCATTTTACAATGTCAACATTTCCCGGTTAAGATTGGTGATAAGGTCGTCAGCTTTCAACCTCCCCATTTTGGCAATAAATATATTACATCTACCTATCAGAAAGTTCATAAATACCTCGCCATTACTTAATTTACAAGTTTTTATAAACACACGCGATTGGAGGATAACATGCCTTGTTACAAAAACTCTAGTATTACAAACTCCGATATTATCTTATAACAATTTGAATACTTTTCAAAGCGACTTATTAGCATGCAATAAACCAGGAAATACAAGTGTTTTACAGGAGTAATATGCTATCTTGATACACTATTTACATGCTACTGTCAGAAGTTACATTAATTGCCCAGAAAGTCCCTCAATTATTCATGGACCATTAATCACTTTCCGGGTGAACGCGAAATATTTATGAAGATCTATCTGGATTGACGAATCCGTATGTGTTAGAGACAGGATAGGTAACCAAACACACTATATTGAAATTTTTATAACGTATATGGCAATTACCTACAAAACCGAGGGCCAATTAACTATATATAAAAATAATATGATAAGTATAATATATAAATATACTATATATATATATAAATAGTATAGTATAATATATATATATATATATCACACAGTAATTTTTGGGATATATATAACACAGATCAGTTTGTGTGCCATGAGCTAAGACAACAATACTATACAAACAAGACGCAAACAGACCAAACAAGTAGAAACTAGACGCAGTAATACACGGTTACTATGATGAATTGCATTCGTTAGCAATTATTACAATAACGGGTATATAATAACGTTACCCAAGAACATAACAATCACAATTTCATAAAAATTGTGTATAGATACAATAATTTACACTAGTGACTTGTAATTCAAACAGTTTAACAAATCACCTAATAATTTCACTCCACCTTTTGTGTTGACGATTTAGCATGTTTAATCACAGGTGTAATGAGCCAATATACGGCACGGAGATGGCATGGACTACGAAGATGCTAAACTTTGTTATACATTACACATTGGTATGTAATACAGATTTATTTGGGACCTTCTGCCATTGGACAAAACTCACTTATTTATAATGAATGATAACTATTCTATTGATTTTGAACAAACATCTCTTTTGGGTCATTTTTTATGATTATGATTGTTGTTTCCATGAAGTAATACCCCAGATTAGCTTCCGCTGCTATATGTAAAAATGAGGGTGTTACAAAAAGTCCATGCGTCAATCAAACCATATAATCACAGCAATTAAAACATTTCAAAACATATTTTTGCATCATTTCCATCCCAAGAAAACATATTAAAAATTGGACTATGAAACTCACTTGATGCTTTGCAGCTTCCACAAACACTAGTACAAATCTAATCAATCAAAACAAACACGTGTTACACGCTACTAAGCCAAAAGCTTAAGCACATGTAACAATCATATGATGGATGTATAAGGTGTTTAATTACCCTCATGGGTCACCCCTACACCATGCCCGTCATTAACCAATTCGTTTACACATTATTTCAAAGTTTTACTATTTACCCAAAAACGCAGAATTTTGACCTTACTTTACCATTTTTTAAACCATACCTACTGAGCTTTATAAATTTTATCAAAAATCACAGGTTAAATATCATGAGTCTACTAACTCCAAGATTTTTCCACTAATTTATTTTCCTTCTTAAATGCCCCAAGTAAAATCAAACTTTTAACTACTCGGTTTCGGATCTGATCGCACACTAAAAAGTTTGGACCTAAAAACTATACTTAGACTCCAAATCAGAAGCTCTCCTTTGGAGTATTTTTAATAGACATATAGAACCAAACTCTTGTATATTTTCTAATCCTAATTCATATTTTAAATGGGGGTTTTACACCTCGTAATCTGACCTAAATCTGACCCGTATTTACTGCTTTGACAACTTTTCTTGCAACCAACGTTTGAATGACTTTCCGACCTTAAAAACCTTCAAGGCTGGATGTTCTGGAAACTAGACTCTCTGAGCTACGTCATAGACACTGGAAACTTAACAAAAGCTATTACCATTATTGAGATAACAGCCGAACAACACAGCCTTAAATTCTGCCTAATCTAAATCAAATTCTAACGCGATTTAAACCCTAACGAATACACCCATATGATCCTAATTAAACCATAATCATTGCAATATGATTAAACATCATTAATTTATAGATTTTATAAAACCCTAATTCCATCATAATAATTATTACATGTTTTTAATAATAATTAACTTCAAAGGATTATAGTATATACCTTAAATCTTCAAATCTTGAACACAATTTCACCAACTTTAATCTTGATAAAAAAATCTTTTTTTTTCTCTTTTGCTTGGCCGGTCGTACAAAACAAAAAGGGGAGAGGGTTTGGTATTTATAGATTTTCCATAAATCCTAGTCCTTATCTTTTCATAATTTGTATTTGACTCAAATTCCCCTTTTTTTCCTTTTCCCCTTTAAATTCGTTTTTTTACTATTCATATATAAAAAAATTTATTTATTAATTACTTATTTATTTATAGTACCTTAAGTTTTTATAAAAACCTAAGTTTATTTGAGTATACCTTTTTGCGTAACTGCAATTTACTAAACTTTTAAAAATGACTAACTTTTCATTTTCATTAAACCTAACTTTTCAAAAATAAAAATTTAATTTCTTTCTTATTCTAACCACTAAAGCCTATTCATACCTAATTTTACTAGCACATAAATACGTATGCGTAATATTACTTACACGATAAATCACTAAAACGCTTAAATCACCAAAATCATTTCTTCGTCACCAAAAGTGAACGAAATGAATTCAACAAATCTAACCACCATTTCAATCTCATTGAGATGATCACGCTCAATAGATTAACTACCAATTTCTCACATAATCCACATAAACGCATATAAACACGTATTATCACAAATAACACATAACCCATATATTGAAACAGATACATAAGTCAACACTAATAGTTTGACTAACATGCTCAAGTCATGGCTGTCACACATGTGCCCTTAGGGCACGAGATAGAAAAACCATTTTTTAGTTATCTCCGGTAAACTTTTACTTTTAGTTTATGATAGTTTGAGGTTAAACTTACAAATAAGCACTCAAAAGTCTTACTCACAGAGTCACATGTATGTAGATCTCCAAGACACACCATAACCTATATGAACTTTTTAGTGCTTGTTAGCTTTTACATAAAAGTTTATTAGCGTGCAAATACAACTTTAATTTATTAAGTCGTCAACTGAAAATTTGGCAATAAAAAACATAAAAGTACATTAAGATGGCCCTTTACCCCCATTATATCACTGGCGGAGTCATGCCTTGTGAAGGTGGTGCTCGGAAATCACCTTAGACGACAAAATTTTTTAGAAGCGATGTAGAAATTTTTTGAAAAACCATCTTAGAAATTATTTGGGAACTACCTTAGAAAAAAAAATGAAAAACACTTCACTTTTAGTATAAAACATTTTTAGCCCAAACCCCTCGTAACAAAAAGAATTAGCCCATTTAATTATTAATAACAAGCATGATTACATGCGCGTTGCTGCGGAGCGTTAATTTTCCGCGCGTTGCAGGGCGTTAAATTTTTATTTTTTTTGTATTTTGTGCGGGTTTATTTTTTCGGTCTCATGTTTAGTAGTTTGTTTTTTTCTTATATGGGCTTATGTGTTGGGCCTCATGTTTAAAAGTTTCTTTTTTTGGCTATACGGGTTTTTTTTAATATAATTTTGTGGGATTACGTGTCTTAAATGACAATCGCGCGTTACTGCAGGGCATTTTTTTAATTGTATTTTGTGCGGGTTTATTTTTTCGGTATCATGTTTAATAGTTTGTTTTTATTCCTTATATGATTTTGTGTCTCGTGCGTTGTTGCGGGGCATTAATTTTTTTTTTTTTTGCGAATTTATTTTTTCTGTCTCATGTTTAATAGATTGTTGTTTTTTTATATGAACTTATGTGTTGGGCCTCATGTTTAAAGGTTTTTTTTACTCTGTTGGTTTTTTTTAATATAATTTTATGGGATTTGAGTAAATATGTGTTATATATTAGGGCTTATGGCTTTTAGTGGCCTAAAACGATACCATTTAATGCAATCTAGAGTTGTACGTTTGTGACCCTGTCGATTATTTTAAAGTTATTAGGTATCGAAGATGATTTCGCAGGTATTTTTTTATCTAAATAAATCGATACTTTTGTAATATTTTTTCCCCTATTTTGTGCCAACCAATTTCTTATTATTTAAAAAAACGTCAATTGGGCCGGCCCAAAATAAGAGCCTAATAAACTGGCCCAAAGTGGGAGCCCAACAAAAACCTATTATAGCAAATTGAATGAAACGACGGCGGTTTATGCCAATTTTAGTATATGTATATATTTAACTACTACAAAAGGCCCAACACTTAGAACATAAGAATTTAACCAATGAGTAGTTGTGGACAGAGGTGAAAATTCTTATCCTACACATTTTAAAAGTAAAACGACGTCGTTTTGCCCCCATTTACACTGTTCATTTTAAGCACTGTACATAGTCCAACTCAGTGGTTTTAATCCAATCCAGTTTCCCGGAGCCCATGTTCCTGGGTTTGTTTTCGTGTTGTAAAATAAATAAACCCATAGACCTTAAATGTATTCTCCTTCAATCTCAGTCTAACAAATCAACCACAATCAACAACAACTCGATAACTACATCTTATTCCCACCCTCACTACTCCTCCGAACAACCGCAATAAAAAAAGATCTCAGTTGTTTTTTTTCGTGTTGTAAAATAAACCCATAGACCTTAAATGTCTTCTCAACACGAAATAAAAACAGTCTTCATCGATCTCTAAAAAAAAAAAAAAAAAACCTTACCCGAGACCCTTGTAATAAAGATCTGAAGATATTGACTTGAGGTTCTTCCTGACAATTTAGCTCTTTCTTTGTTACGATATTCACAAAGAACAAAAACCAACAACTAAGTTTACGAACCTACCTCATAGATGAAACAAACATTACGACCAAGTTTATGTGTTTCAATCAAATATATAAGAGAAAGTAAAACTTTTGAGTGGTGGTTTGTTTCAATATTGCAAATAAAGTAAGAATTATAAGCGGAGTTTTTTGTATTTGAGTACTCTTTTGGGTGGAGACGATTAAATGCAATAGAAATCAAGAGTTGTTGCTATTTGTGAAGAAAGATTTGTTGCCTGCAAATGAAAGTGTATAAAAAAAGGCATGTTATAATATAGGTTAGGTAATTGTTGTTGGTGCCTACTTTTATACCAAAATCTAAAAATAACATTTCATAATCGGACTTAGGCCTTTTCTTTTGTTCTGGCCTTTTCTTTTTGTTGTTATGAAAAAATTGTGACTACAATTTTCATATGGCCAAATAAAAATGAAGCGGCCCAATATGGAAAAAAACCGTTGTTGGTCCAAAATAGAAAAAAAAATAACGAAACGCACTCTCAACTTTTAACTATTTACGACTTTTTTATGTAATAATTAAATATTTCGAATTGCGAACAAAACGAGCTCATATGCTAAGCAAAAACAAAAAACAAAAAAAATATTCGAGAAAAAATTAGCCCGCCGCAACGCGCAAACAGCCTAACTACCTAATAACTTTAAAATAAACGCCGAAAAAAACCTGCCTACGATAAGTAAAAAAAAAATTGGAAAAAAATTAGCCCAAAATTATGCCCCGCAGCAACGCGCGGGCAATTTTGCTTGTTTAATCTATAACAAAAGAAATTAGCCCATTTAACTATTTTTTTGTCTCATTTTTATTGTCTACGTTTTCTTTTTGGGATGTCTCAATTTAATTGTCCACTACTAAAAATAGATAGGGAAGTTTGATAAAGTTTACTATATTACCATTGTTTGAAATTATTATTACAAACTTTAAAGAATACTTTAATTAATTAGTTAAGGGTAAAACTGTTATTCTGTCAAAAAGTAAAAAAGAAAAAGCAGTAATAAATGCACTTTTCTTAAACTGTGTGTTTTTTGTCGAGGACAATAATTTTGAGACGGATGAAGTATTAGTAATTAACTTAAACTAAAAAAGGCCCAAATTTTAGAAGATAGAAATTTAACTTATGAGTAGTTGTGTGGAGGACAGAACAGAGGTCGGAGGTAAATCAATCGAGAATTCGGCATTTGTCTTGTGTTGTGCAGTTGTAGAGGTAAACCTAAGATAATACTTAGGGTAAATTACACCGTTCGTCCTTATGGTTAGGCCTGATTGTGGATTCAGTCCCTAGATAACGGGGGTCGATGTCGTTAATCCTTCAAGTCGCTTTTTGTTACCCGTTTGGTCTTTCGAGCCCCGTTATACGTAACGGGTGTTAGTTTGACTTTTCAATGATGGGCAGTTTAGTAAATTCAAATTTTTGTTATTATTTTACCATTGGTCCCTCACTAAAAAATTTTCGTTTTTTTTTTGTTTTTTTCCAACGAGTGTTTTGTTGTTGCTATATTTTGTCCTTTAACGCTTGCACCATTGGTTTCTGACTCGTTTTAGTGTATTATAAATGATGGTTTGCAAAGTATAAGACACAAAATTATAAAATGACTGTTCGTTGTGCGTGTGGTTTGGAAGCTGTGATTAGGACATCATGGACTAATCAGAATCCAAGTCGTCGTTTCTATGGTTATCCTACACTTGTAAGTATGATCCGATCGAAAAATATGTAACAAATCATTTTGTTTGTTTATTTACACATCCTTTTTCGACTCTTTTCAGAGACCAGCCTGTGTAAACTTCCTCATGTGGTATGATCCACCAATGTGTCAAAGGTCTGTTCAGATTATCCCAGGGTTGTTGAGGTCACGTAATGAGCTTGAAGAAATATTTGCTATGGTTGAAGAAAAACGATGCAAGTTGCTGAAATTTCTTATCATTAGCTAGGTTGTTTTTGGGTTTTATGTTTACTGTACAATGTGAATGTTTAGGGAAGTTGCTTTTTTGCTAGAAGTTCTTAGTAGGTAATGGGTTATGTGGCTGAATGTGGTTTTGTGTTGGTTGATGGTATGAATATATTCGGTTGTTAGTCATATTATTGTGGATGAATGTGTTAATTTGTTTGACTTATAAAGTCTACTGGTATAATTTAGTAAAAGTCAATTGGGTCACTGGTATGATTTAGTAAAAGTCAAATAATCTGTATAACCATTTGGCATTAAGAACAACAACTGATCATGGATAATTCATACAATTGATTAGACTAGATTAACCCCAACTAAAGTAATTCATAACAAACATAAACGAAGCCACTATCCCAAATACTATGGCAGTTAACTTTTGAAAGAAAATCATTCTTTTGAATTTTCTTCGATTCTTCCATTAAAGAAGATGAATATATTCTTGAAATGGTTTTCTAATTTTGAGTTTGTTTTTGTTTTTTTAAGAAAAAAAAGAAGTACTGACTTTATGACCGTTGCCCGTTGATAATAGTTTGAAGTGGTTTTGTTAGTGTTTTTTTACTTACACCGTTGGTCCCTCAATGCGTTCTATTGGCTTTCCATTTCCCAACAAACTCAGAAGGAATGTTCTACACGTTACTTGCACGCTTGGTCCTTGTAATAAGTGCATGATGTGATGTCACAGTTTAGTCGCATTTAACATTTACTATTCCAATGAAGTAATTGCGGTTTTTGACACTTCGTTTGTATAATCAATTAATCTCCATGTATTCACTTATATATAAATCCACTTCGCATATCTCCCTTCAAATCTAAAACACACATATACATACCTTAACTTCATAAACCCTTTCACTTTCCTAACCCCCCCCCCTCTTTCTATTGCTGCTGCTCGTGGATTTGTTCATCTGGAGGAACTCATGCAGACGCAAAGGGAAGCTCAGCAAGAAAATGAACTTTCCAACTTAACAAGGCAGATGCAATTTCTTGCAAGTGTAAATTATAGGTGTGCGCTAACAAAAGAGCTTGAACGTTTGCCGAGAAATTTGGTGGCCTATAAGACCAGGGAGCACCTTAAGCGTATTTAGAAGGCTGTTTTGGTTGAGGTGATTGAGCTGAAGAAGGAATTGCGCCTTCAGGTCCCTCTATAAGGAGGTTGATTTTTGTAGAACTCTGTAAATGGGAGATGGTCGGCTTGTGGGGTTGTTCTTTTTGGCTTTTGGTTTATACTATATCGTTAAATGTTTGTTTCTTTAAGTTTTTTCATGAATGTATGATTGAAACTTTTGTTTGTTAATCATTGAATCATTTCACTATAATGTCTTGTTGGTATTATAGTTGTTTTGTGGGCACGTTATACTGTTCATCCCTGAAGTGACACACGTTCACCCGTTTTGTCTAAACCAAAGACACTGTAATTCCTAAATATGTTATTTGACCACTAATCTCTTTGACCAATACGGTGTTTGATCACTACTCTGTTTGACCAACGTTGTTACCGTTTGACACCAAGAAAAAAAATTGATCATGGATAATTCATACAATTGATTAGACAAAATAAATCCAAACTAATTAATTCATAACAAACATAAACGAGGCCACAACCCCAAACACTATCGCAATTGACTTCCAAAAGAAAGCATTTTTTTACTTTTTCTTCATTCTTCTACGAGTTGCTGCATTTGACCTTCCATATCAACAAACTCAACTTAAAGGACTACAAGTTCTTTTCGGCTTGTTAATTCATTTTCTTGTTCTTTTCTTTGCGAGGGATTAAGAAGCAAATGCATCTCATATAATTAAGTTTTGTACCATTTATTCTCTAACTTCGGATCATTCCATTACCATCTTTTACAGTGCTTGATTCCTTTTTTCTGAAAGTAAGAGAATTTATGATTAGCTAATAAAATAAAATCTAGAAAATGCAACGACTTACATATTTGTTAGGGCAAACACCAAATCGTCTAGCAGGGTTGTCACGTGTCCAAGAGGTGAGTGTCATCAACGGAAGCCCACATTTACACTTTGTAGGACCGAAGGCATAAGATGAAGAAGACATTCTTGAAACGGTTTTCTAATTTTGATTTTGTTTGTGTTTTTGTCTAGTAAAAAACGTGGAGACTTTATACCCGTTGTGTTACCCAGTCGTTTTTATTTATTGTAACTTGCACCGTTGGTCCCTCAATGCTCTATTGGTTTTCCATTTCCCGCCAAAATACACAATAAATGTTCCACACGTTTCTTGCACGCTTGGTCCTTGAGAAACATTTTAGCCGCCTTTTACATATACCTTCCCAGTGTAATAATTACGTTCTCAAAATTTCGTTTGTGTAGTATATTAATCATCATGTACATTCATTTGTATTTAAATACACATCGCATTTGGTCCTTCATATCCAAAATACACACATACATTCCTTAACTTACTAAACACCTTTCACTAACCTAAAACTAAACTTTTTCAATGGCTGCTGACAATGGGTTCGTGAATTTGGAACAACTCAGGCTCTTAGCAAATTCAGACCTGCTTAAAGATCAACTGCTTGTCTATTTTGACTTGAAGACAAAGAGGGAGGTTCAACTCGCAACTGAAATCAACAATTTAACAAGGCAGTTGCTTGACATTATAGATGAAAGGCGTTTGTTTATAGGATAACTTGAACAACGTTTGCCGACAAATGTGATGGCGTATAGACAGGCAAGAAAGAACTCAAGGGCATTGAGAAGCATGATATGATAAGGCGATGGGAAGATGAGGTAGTACAGCTTTACAGTTGCACCATCAAGCCATGAAGGGGTTTCACTTTTATAAGTCTCTGTAATCAAGGCCGGCTTGGAGGGTTATCTTTTTTGGTTATAGGTTATTTTCTGTTAATTTTTTTTTGATGAATGTATGATTTAAAGTTTTGGTTATTAATGGAATGATCATTTCACTATAAAAAAATGGTTGTTTGGTGTTGTAGATGTTTTGTGTATATAAATTACACTGTTTGACCAATACTCTGTTTGACAATGGCTGTACTTGGAGACAAATAATAACTGAAATAAGTTGCTAACTTGATGGATCAAAAACTATAACCAAATTTCAGAGAACAAAAAAACTGCAAGAAATACATAAAGGGTAATTTAAGATGCAAAACATTAGTAATAGCAGATATCACATAAACGACCTATTATTTGCATTGACGTTCGTCTTCAGTAAATGCATCACCCATCTATTCAGCATACACCTTTTTCCTCTTTATTGGTCTTCCTTTGGCACTAGTCATTCAAACACAAGGTTTGCAACTATTACAAGCCAGAATTCAAGGTTATTTTTCTTAACTCTTGGTTTGGAACCTGTTCACCCTTAACATCATCAATCTTATCAGGCACATTAGCATCCATCCCTTGTTCCACTGCTTCAATAGGCATGTCTACAAAATCACCAATTTGTTTTCCTATGTTGTTGTTCAAAGGCACCTCTTCTTCACACACATTTTTCTAGCTAACCTTTTCTTTCATTACGTCAGTCCCTTTGTCTAAATCAAAGGCATTAATACTGAACGTAAAGTCAATCTCAAACAAGGATCTTTTCCATTCGAATTATTGTCTCCACCTTTTTGCCCTTTTTTCATTCTTAGACTCATTAGACCATGGAGTTGGTATTAGCAACTCACTGTTAGAGTCTGATAAACATACTTCACTTGGTGAACATGTATAAGTTTCATTGTTAGCCATGTGAAGATGTTATGCTATCGTTAGTTTTTTTTACAATTATCTGGAAACCAAGTGAAAGTGTAAATATTTAGATGAAAATGGCATGTGATTTAGTCTTGGGTTTTTCTCTATTTATGTGAACGGCTGTAGAAAAGGCGGGTAAATAGGAAAGGGCTAAATATAGAATGTGTACTATTGCAGTTGAAAACCTTAAACGTCAGGGATCAAATTCATAGATAAAGCAGTATACCTTCTAGTGTAGTTGAAAACCATAAATGCCAGGGACCAATTTCATAGATAAACCTATTCAATTTATTGAACAGTACAAGTGAATATGTGTGCAAAAAAGTCAAACATAGTTTACATTATACCCTATTTAAGACTAGTGTAATCTGTTGACAAAGTAAAGCCGTATCGCAGTCATCCACTAAAACATGATTTCACCACCAAATCATAATTGGGAAGAAGGCCTTGATATAGACGATTTCGATCTTCTACTAACCCCTATCGTCTGTCCCACCAACAACCCTCACATAGTCCCTGAGATAACCACCACCACCTAAACCCTGATTTCAGCTCAAAACCATCAAGTTGATACTTATGATGAATGTGAATAAGCAGACAATTCCGATCTTCGACTTACCCTCATCGTCCATCCCAGCAACAACCCTCACATAGTCCCTGAGATAACCACCACCACCCAAACCCTGTTTTCATCTCAAAACAATCAAGTTGATAATTGTGTTGTGAAGCCCATTAGGATAATACCAGGTCCTGTTGGTATTGTTCAAACGGCCAAGCTCCGTAAATTAGTTGATACTCGAGAAGGTGGGGAGGAATCCGTAATGTCTACACAAGAGTAAATTAGAAAAGTTATTGAGGATGTGGGTGAGGATGACGATTTTACGCGTGCGCCATGGCTTAGCGCGATTGACTATGTCAATGTTGATGGAGGGATCGTGACGGGTTGTTTTGGAGATGTTAAGAAATTTCTCAAGAATGGGAAACTTGAGAAAGTTGTTGCAGGTATCAAGTCTTATACTCTGAATGCGTTGGGCGATCTCACAGTAACACTCAAAGACCTTTCTGGTACAATCTCCGATACTATTCATTACAAAGTGCTTACAAAGGAGAGGTTTGCAAAGGCGATTACCGTAGGAGCGGCTTTGATACTTCATAATGTTTCTGTCTTTTCTCCTAAGCAATCAACTCATCATTATCTTAACATTACAAAGAAAAATATGGTCAAAGTATTCTGTTAACAATAAGAAACACTAACTAAGATGATCCGGAGGTCGGGGAGGATGAAACAAATAAGTAGCCATATTATTATAAGATGAGAGAAAAGGGAAAGATGTGTGTGTGATAGAAGAGAGAAACACACACCCCCTTATTTGAAATGTTACAAATGAATCCTCACCTTCCTATGGAAGTATAGGAGGGGTATTTATAGCCCGTGTGTCAACTAGCTATGCTAACTCGACACGGCTATAATTAACTAATGTAATTCCGGATAAGTCAATATATTTTAAGGCTAACAATCTTTTCCCAATATGTGGACATACGGAATTACTTACAATGTTCCTAACAAGTACAAATACAACAAAAATAACGTCTTCCAAAGCGCTTCCAATGCTGAAGATGTCTTCTGAGTTCTTCTCATCTTAAAACTTGTACTCCAGCTTGGATCTTCAGTGTCTTTACTTGTACATGAACCATTGTAGTATGCATGAGTTGGATTAACTTCCCTCTAATCCATGCAACATGTCTTGAAAATCTTTCTTCATAGACTCCTTTTTGGCGAAGTTTCTGAATCAGCTTCCCCCCAAACTATCATCCCTATCTTGAGCAGATTCTGAAACGTTGATGTAGCTTGAACAATCTTCTATTTGTCATTAAAGTGCACAGCGGAATTTTATAGAAGAAAAACCACATCAAATACTACTGCTACTTGTCATTAGGTCTTGGTGAATATTCGTTCGGCGGTACATGCAAGAAATCAGCAACAATTCTTTTTACGTATGCAGATTACTTCAAAAACCATATTAAGTAAAGTAGTATACACTACTTCCCCTTGGAAGTTGACCTGGTAACATCAAAGTACACATTTCCCCCATGATGGTTGTGAACTCTCGAAAGCATCATTGTTGTGTACGCTCATATACTCGAGAAGTTCTTGTCATAAGCACAAATCTTGAAAAGTTATGAATGTCGTTGAAGAACTTTGAAAATTTTGCTTAGACTGTGAAGTACCATTGTCTTGGAATAGCACAATAATATCCCGTGAGAATTGCGGATTACATTTCAACCTTTAAACTCTCTAGCTAACTTACCAACCTCGTATTCTTTCGGCTATTGCTGTGACCACATGTTGAAGTAAATCCGATATACCAAACTTGAAAATGAAGTAAAATCCCCCAAATTTGTTACTTAAGCTTGCACTGTTGTTGATTGAAGAACGATGCAAGATTAAATCTTTAAGTACCCTATACTCAACCAGAAAAGTATAAGAAGTACAACACCTTTTGAAATTATCCACATCGACATCTGCGTGTGACACTGAGTACTACAATGTAACTCCTTTAAGTGATAGTTATCCAGGTCTTTAACCAACCACCCCGACTACTAGGAACTAGATAATTCAAGTCTCAATCATAAGTTGTATACATTCAAGCAAGTCATCAATTGATAGATTGAGTTTAAAGAAAAGGGGTAGAAAGTAGAAGGAAGTCTCGATGATGAAATAAGTAGACGCCTTCGTGAAACCCACTTCAATCTCAAATAAGGGATACCAAATCAACTCCGTGATCACTTGTCATCGTAATCCAAATCCTTAGCCGTTTGTCGTTTTAGTGAATCTTATAAGGATCGTTTTAGTGTAATGTATTGTGTTTTTTGTGTTGTTGTTCGTGATTTTTGAAGTTTTATGATCGTTAACGGATATCGGCTCAAAAAATATAACATAAGCATGGCCCGTCAAAGTAATAAAACTCGATCACTTTTACATTACCCGTCATAAAATTGTTTTAATACCCGGCTTAATCCGATAACGCGACCACACTTAATAGCCTAATAAAATTTCGGCCCATCACCAAGTTATTATCAGCCCACCATAATATGAACCCAAATATTGCAGCAGCCCATAATCATAACCAATAAACATTCAATCCCAAATCCATCAACCAATAATACTCGACCCTTGACTTGAGAAAACCCACAGCCCAACTCTATGATCTGTGTCCAGATTCAAACCCAAGGAACCTAACCTAAAATTATGCATATATAAGTTCCCTCTTAACCTATATTAACCCTAATATCAATCACTCCTGACATAAACCTAATCCGACACTTGCGCCCCCATTACTTTATACCAAAAAGAACATATCTACAACATCATCTTTCTTCCATAACAAATCAAACGCCACCCTTATAGCTCCTTTGGATAATTGCAACAAACCATCTTTTAAACCGAGTAACTCCTTTTTCACTAAGCACAACCAACGAAAGGAACAAGACCATCGGCATCAAGATCCTTTCAATTTGGGTCTCGGGTAGGTTTATTGTACACGTTTGAATTATTATTTTTTCAATCAAAACGAAGACGATTATAACATAATTGCTATAGTTTAGCTTTAATTTCGAACATGGAAAGAGGGTTAGACCTTCTGAGAGATCAATGATGGGTATGTATTTCGTGTGTGAGATCATAGATCTATGTATGGTCTAAACATTTATTTGAACAACACGAGACACAATCTGAGATCATTTTACATTTTATTTTTGTTTGAGTCATGTTGTATATTTGGAGGAGATGGGGATATTATATATGACGTTGGGATATGATTAGTTAGATTTATGAAGTTGTTGAAGATGGCTGTTGTTGGTGTGTTGTTATGATTAACTTGAGTCTGTCCGTTTCTTCCTTCTTCGTTTTTGTTGACCCTGACTCGGTAGTGACCAGTTTGGCCGACTTAGTGAGTTGACACGGTCAACTCGGTATTTACTGAGTTGACTCGGTCTGGTTAGGTGTATAAATCGCCTAAGAGTCATTGGTATAAATCGCCTAGACAGACCCAATGGTATAAATTGCCCAGTATACGCGATGTATAATTCGCCCAGTATACGCGATGTATAAATCGCCTAGTATTGCTCATGGTATAATTCGCCTAGTATACTGATGGTATAAATCGCCTAGTATTCCGTATAAATCGCTTAAAAAAGAATGAAATGTACTTTGTACCTTTTCCGAAAAAATGGATCTTGTCTTCTTACAGTTTTCAAACCACAAAATTCATAGGTAATAACCCCAGAAAAAAGATTTGAAAATAAACATTTTGCAAGACCCAAAAAGCCACAAAAATAAGCAACTATTAAGCTCTTAACGGGTTGAAAGAAAAAACTTAGAGCTTTTTGATACACGATATGCAAAACACTCAAAAGGACTAGAAATCAGCCAACCAAAAAAATAAGCTGTGACCCAATAAGCTCTCAAATAAACTATGAGATACGCCACGAAGGAGCAACAGATTCAAAAACTTTGCAACAGATTCAAAAACTTTCTTTTGTTATACACAACTTGATGAAACACAAAAAAGAGTGAACCTTTGTTGCAAAAAAAAACTTATGACGTGGCTTTTTCTACCATGATAAGCCACGAAAATAAGCTGTGAATAAGCTGACAATCTTGACACAATACACACAAATACATAACACCGCCGGTTAGCTCTTGATACCAATTGTTAATAATAAGAAACACTAACTAAGATGACCCAGAGGTCGGGGAGGATGAAACAAATAAGTAGCCATATTATTATAAGATGGGAGAAAAGGGAAAGATGTGTGTGTGATAGAAGAGAGAAACACACACACACACATACCTTATGTGAAATGTTACAAATGAATCATCACCCTCCTATGGAAGTATAGGAGGGGTATTTATAGCCCGTGTGTCAACTAACTATGCTAACCCGACACGACTATAATTAACTAATGTAATTTCGGATAAGTAGACATATTTTAAGGCTAACATATTCCATAAGGATGGTGGGTCTGCATAGTTTCTATGCTTTGTTTTGAATGTTGCAAACAACTATTACTGTTAAATAGGGACCAAACGGGTAAACCTGGTTATAACATTAAGGACCAAGTATGTATAAACTCTTATGATACTGACATGCTTTTGCAACTAAATTATTACTTTGACTTATCTGGCAATTCAATGGACTATGGAACGTAGTAACACGTGTAACAAATAACAATCACTGTTCAATAAGGACCAAATGGGCAAACCTGGTTTCCACATCAAGCTGTGTATAACCTCTCATGCTACTTATATGGTTTTGCAAATAGGCAAAACTGGTTTCCACATCATGGACCAACTGTGTATAACATGTCATGCTACTGAGTAGTTTTTTCCAGAATAAGTTAAATAGGTCACAAA
>BQNB010003375.1:1087-115417 GCA_026074375.1 Tanacetum coccineum
AGTAAACACGTACATTACAAAAGGTACATTGCGGATTTGTTAACGACGTCGATGACCCTAAAACATGGGGTGTTATAATTAGCATTTTAACGAGCACCTTGTGTGCAGCTATAACTGTTTGTTGTGCATTATGAGTCGCGACCCCTCTCCTTTTGCCTCACTTTTGACCCTAATAACGAACTCGACCCTCTAAACATATAAAAGATGAACTAAAGTCGACCTGGCCTAGTTTACTAAGATACTTTTATCTTGTCCTAACACTGAGTAATGAAGTTGCAATCCGTGATCAAACTCAGTCGAGTATGACATGTAAAACACTTAGCCAAAATTACTATTTTGTATTTTGGAACCCAGTCACGGCACACACATATTTAGCCACGTTTTAACCCTTTAAACGACCTCATTGGACAAAACATAATTAACGAAAGTTGTATATGACCTGGTCAAGTTTTTAAACCTACTGTTAGTTGGCATTTTCGTTAAGTAACGAATTTGGAAACTAATCCTAAAACTTTACGTTTGTCACACAAATTTTAGAAATAAAACTTAACTTTTTCTTTAACACTTTTACTTTATTTTGTCACAACTTCGCCGATTTATTTGACACGTTTAGAAGCCAAACCAAGAGTCGACCTAAGCTAACTTTCTAAAGTATGCTGGACTTAGATCCTAAATTGTCCGATATCGTAGTCTACATATTTAATAATACAAGAATATGATCCCATATGTTTGGCCGATTTTCATGAAAAGTCATATTTATAAACAAGTAATATTTTCTCAAACTCAAGCACATACTAAGGACAAGATTACATGCATTGTAGTATATTACATGATTAGTAATATGCGTATTATTCATTAAGGTAGCAGATAGAGTTTGCATTGCTTTCGCGTGCATCATTTACCTTTCTCTCTTCATTTTGTTGCTACCTCATTATATCATTGAGGTGAGTTTATAGTCCCCATCTTACACTTTTTAATCATTTATCAAATATCGAGGATGAGATCATGTTTGTTTTACAAAATAGATGCAAGTACATTTTAAATTCAAATATTACGAGTTCGCCTAAGTAGCTATAACCTACTATGCCCATCATCATGAACTGTTAATTACTAGATTGTAAGCGCGAATGTTATGAATAGATCTATTTGGGAATTAACATCCCCGTTCAGGAAAGTAGCACTTGCTAGTTTATCGGATCGCCAGAAACGACGAATGTATACCATTTCGGACTCATAGATGTTACGGGTTGAACATCTACATTGGGCACCATCATTTATATGTATTTGATATACATACATTGTTTAGCTTCACTGTCATGAGCTTAGTGCATATCGTAATACATTTTTGTAATATTGTATATATTGCTTTATTACAGGGAAATCTTGCTATCCGCTTCATTTAATTTATAAACCTATAAATTTACCACCATTATTGTTGACAGTTTAAACATGTTTTCTTAGGTCAATAAGGTGCAAGTCATGGGTACATTAGATGATCGTCTTTTGAAATCATATCACTATAAAGATTTACGTGTATTATATTTTGGGATATTGTTATCGTGTGAAATCTTTAATTTTTCAAGTTGAACAAGTTAAGTGTATGGCCTTTTGTAACAAACCATTTATGAAATTCAATGTATCAGCTTTTAAACAACTCTTTTAGAGGTCGTTCTCATATCTTGTTCTATTGATCTATAAAATAATGCCCTCGGAACATCATATTCTACTGCGACCTATTTTGGAAGTGTTACAGATTGGTATCAGAGCCAAGGTTATAGAGAACCAGGTCAAATGTTTTTACTTAGTCTATAATCATTTTTCAAACATTGCGTCATTCAAAAGTTTTTCAAAGAGACATACATGCAAACGAGTAGTGTTGCATCTAGTTTGCATCTAATATACATGCTTACATGTCATGCATCATTTTAGCATTAGTTGACTATACTAAGTGCTTACATAAGTTATATATGTGTTAATATTACATTACGTATATTACTGCTAGTCTTATGTAATATACTTATACGAGTTTATATTATGGTTACAGATTAGCCATGTTATCAGACAACGCATCGTCTACGGTCACCTATACGTCCATATCCTCTGATTCGAATGGACCATCATGGGGTATTCCAATTGTGAATGCCGACGAGCTTCCGAAGATGGACCCCTACGAGGAGGTTGCACAACAAGGGCAGGTACCACCATTGTCGCCTGCTTATGTACCTAACCTCATAGAGTTAGACAAGCATGTACCGGTATACATTCAGGAGCCAGAGCACCCAAAGTACCATGTACCATCAGATGGTGACATTTAGGTCGAGGATCAGCCTTATACCGATGACGCTTCACTGACTGCTGAGTCACCTGGATACATTGCTGACTCAGATTCGATGGAGGAGGATTCTATTGATTATCTAGATGAGCCCAAGGATGACGATAAGGATCCAGGATGACCAAAACTGACATCCTGGGCCGATAGAGAAGGATGGTGGATGAGCCCACCGATGATGATCAACGATGATGATGATACTGATGATGAGGATGAGGAGCCCACTGAGGACGAGGAGGAGGAGGATCGCATAGCTCTGGCTGACTCTTCTGCGATACCTGTTGTTGACCTTGTTCCCTCAGCTGGGGATACAAAGGCATTTAAGACTGATGAGTCTGCACCTACACCTAGATCACCTCAGACTAGGGTCCCTTTTTCTTAGATACGTCTCTGTAAAGGGCAACGGAAGACTGTCAAAAACGTGAGCCACCTATGTTCAGCATCCATGGAGGCACGCATGTGCGGAGCATAGTTTGCTCTGCACCTATACCACTGACCAGCCCTGCATATGACCAGGTACTGCTAGGTCATAGGGCAGCCATGATCCGTATGAGAGATGACATCCCCGGGGAGGACATGCCACCTCGGAGGAGATTTGTACTTATTGCTCCCCCACCTGGGTGTGACGTAGCAGAGAGCTCTGCTGCTGCTGCTAGACCACTTAGAGGTCAGTACTATTTTGTTGATACTGGTTGCAGGCAGGGATAAGGTATTAAATGTTGTCCTGGGTCATTAGATGCCCGGACTAATTGCTAGAGTAGCTGACAGAGCAAGGTATGTTTGGTAATATTAAGAGCTTTAACAGCTTCTAAGCATATGATGGATGATATCCATTGAGAAGTCAACTTGAGGTCCTACCAGGCACAATGTTCAACAAGGCAAGAGAGTGAGGATTTGTATACACAACTGCATGAAGCTCGGACTGACCGCAGAGACATTAGATTCAAGATTGATGTAGTGAGAGGTCAGATGACCGCTTATGAGACAGAGTTTCATGAGGTACGCCAGGCTTACCTTAGTTCTAAGGCTCGGAACAGGGCATTATTGGCGCGACTTGAGACACTGGCGACTCACATGAGTCGTATGGAGTGGAAGCGCCAGAGAGCTGAGGATGATGCAGTCAGACAGATGATGCATACCCATGTACTATGTAACATTCCGTATTTTCAGGTCATTTACAATACTATTTAATTTCACTATTTTTTTTTCTCGTACGCGTTCACTTTTAATTTTAATCGTTAAGCTAAATCGCGTAGACTAAAAATGATCATTCTAGTAAACGGGCAATAAACAAATAAAATGTTTACATCAAGCAGTTTCTTATATTGATTATCTGAGGATAATTAATAACTTTGTTCATCTATTTTTATTGGCTACGTAAAAAGCTACGTATCACATAAATTAGCGTTAGGCGATACCTCCGGAAGTTCTAAAACCTAACTACGCCTAAACGAATACCCACGATTATACCCAATACTCAAAATAATAAATATAACATCACATATATATGCATTATGCCGAAAATTTCAAGATTTAACCAAGAGTTTACAAGTTGTAAATAATATCTAGATATTTAATAAAAGATCTCTTACACCTTTATCAACATTGTTAATTAACTTATAAACCTAGTTTATAAAGTAACCATGGTTAATTTAGGGAGATATTTTTATATAAATAGGGGGTGCGCGGAGGCAGGTGGGGCATTGAGAGAGAAGGACGAGAGTGTGATGCATCAGCACGATGCAGCGCTTGAAATTTCGATTTTTGCAAATCTCTCTTTATACACAAAAACCCACGGCACAAAACCCTTGCCAAACAAAATCCAAACTTTTTGATGTATATCCTAAGATTATACAACCGCTATACACAACATACTAAGTATCTAAGGGTATACACGCCTGGATCACGCATTTGCAAGTATTAAGAGAAAAAGTAAAGATTAGGTTTTGGAAAACTAATCTAGGGTTATAAGCTTGAAGAGCTTGGATTAAGTCGAAACAACGGTTTAGCATTCATTTTACATCGCTATAACATCACACTAAGGTCTTTCCTAACTCCTTCATACTTTTAATTGTTGTGATTTTATGTGTATAATGTTATTACGGCTAAATCACAACATAATGACTTGTTAAATGGTTGTAAAAATGGGTTTTTTATTTTTGAGTTTAATTCATTTATAACACTTATACTTATGTAATATGGTCCTATTATGCGTCCGTCTGTGGGAAAACATGGAAAAGTAAAAATAAAAGTATGTTAACCTATGGATTAAGTATAAACATGTTTAGGTTAAATTAGGGTTTTATAATGTTTCTTAATCTTCACATGTGAAAATAATGAAAGTAAAAGGGTTAAACTTGTTACAATGAATTTACAAGGACTAGGGATGATATTGGACTTTATTATAAGTACCACATATGTAAAATATGGTTATTAGTTTTTTTAAAGTAAACTACTAAACTAATTAATACATAAAACAAGTTTTAAACACATTTTAGAAATAAATATCTTAGGGGCTGTTTTGTAATTTAAAATTTACATATATGTTTTATGATTTTATAAAATACTACATGTCACAAGGATCGATGGGTCATAAAGAACTCGAAAAACCGATTAATAACGAAGAAGATACGCCATTTACAAGTTTAAGATAGTTAATACTTTTATAAAACAATTTTTATAAAAAGTACTATTCACCACAGAAACTTATACTTTATAAACATCCATAATATGATAAAACTTTCAATTACGAGAACGTGCTCGAAAGAATCGATAAAAACGGAGCTATAACGAATAAGATACGACTAAAACGGGTTTTTCGTAATTAAAAGTATAAAATCGAGTATATAGCTGTTGTGAATAGTAAAAACACTATTCATCGCAGAAAATCAAAAACTTGAAAATATAATATTTTGATCACTCGTCTTACTACGAAGACGTGGACGTAAGAAACGCGAGCAACGGGCTTAAAACGACCAAATTAGGTCATTTTTACGAAAAGTATATTTATAAACGTTTTCACTTTATAAATATTATTTTACTAAAACGATTAGTCGGTGATTATGCTATATAGAATATTGAGTGGTTATCAAAGTGCTATATTACTAGGGAGTTTCATAATGAGGCCTCTTCGGATGGCGTATCGACGATGTTGTTGGATTTACGATTTAAAGTATCCTAACTCCTCGAACGTCATGTCATGACCTCTTTATTTATGATAGCCCGAACGATAGTACGATGTAACAACTATAAGATTATATTCAATGTTATAAATTGAAGTACTCGGTACTTATTCGACCTTAATTTAAATAGGTTGCATCGCACGTTTTGCGTGACATTTTATCTGTGATTATTGGACTATCAGTACTCAAGGTGAGTTCATAGCCCCCTTTTTACTACTTAATTGTTTTACAAACTCTAAGGGGTGAATTACATTGCTTATTTTACTATTGGACACAAGTGTTTTTCTAAGTGTTTTCAAAGTGTTTTAAACTGTATGCTATCCAGATTACTGCCTGAATATTATTGCCTAAGTTACCACTATTGCCAATTAAGTCCCTACTATATCATGAACCGTCAATTGCTATTGTAGTGAGCGCGAGTGTTGTGGATAGATCTATCGGGACTGACAATCCCCACCTGGAATTTCTGGTCACAAGTTGACCATGGTGCATTTAACATTGAGAATACTTTTAGGTTGTTGGCAAGCATCCTATACATTTGGGGCACAAACTAGTTAAGGCTTCGGGTTCATGAGCTTAGTGCAATAATAAACGTTTTGGACTACTAAATGTGTTTTAGAGTCTATTATTACATCGATCTTGTGGTCCACCAATTTACCAACAAACCTATGATTTCACTCAACCTTTGTGTTGACTTTTAGCATGTAAATTTCAGGTCCTAGGGTATGAAGACTGAAGGGGAGCCGTGGCGGATATCAATGAAGATGGATTCTGTGTTTTATCTAAATTATATGCAACTTTTGTCTTTCATAAAACTTAAGTCATCTTTTGAGATTTTTTTTAAATGTATGTTGGATGTTTATGACATCAAAAACTTATGGGACCTAATGTATTAACTCTGATATTTTGCTATAAATGAAATATTATCTTAAAACGTCCATTCTTGGTCGTTTTCTATATCTTGTTTGTTGTACTTGAAGTAGCACCCCAATGTTACTATTCCGCTGCTACCTGATTTTTGGGTGTGTTAAAGATACAGCATGTTCAGGTGAAACTGCTTCAGGAATAGGAGCAATGACTTCTGGTGCTTGTAAATCAACATAAGGCGAGGGATTAAGTGACTCATCAAACATTGGTTAAAACAACAAATCTCAGTCAGATCTCGAAGGTGGTACAAATGGTGTTGAAGAAGGAGGGTTTGGCACGAGTCCTGAACAGTTTGTTGCAGGAGTCATTTCATGAAGTGCGGGTCCTAAACAGCTGTGTTCAGAAGCCATTGCGGTCAGCTCATCAAAATCAACATGAATGGTTTCAATTATTTGTCTGGTACGTCTGTTGTAAATCCGAAATGCTTTCTTCGTGGGGGGGGTGTTACAAAATACCAATAACAGCCTTTGGTTGTAACTTTTCCAATAATTCTCGTATCATTCGTTGGGGGTAGCAAAGTGCACCAAACACATGTAGATACGATAGATCGGGAGGTTTGTTGTGTAAAAGCTCATATGGTGTTTTACCGTGACGACGACGTATCATGGAACGATTTTGGGTATAACAGGCTGTGGCAACCGCTTCGGCCCATAGAAATAAAGGAGCTTTTGCATAAATTAACATAGTGCGTGCTGCTTCGATTAGCGTACGATTTCTTCTTTCAACAACACGTTGTTGCTGTGGAGAGCGTGCAACTGATGTTTCATGAGAGATGTCAACCTTCTCATAATATTCACGCAATGTCTGATTACAAAACTCAGTTCCTTTATCTGTTTCTGTATGCCGACAGTACGGTTTCCTTTAGTCGTACTGGGTCATCTTCGAAAGTTGATAATAAAAGCTGGAGCTTCATCTTTTGATCGCAAACATTTTACCCATGTAAATCGAGAGTAGTCATCGACAATAACGAGGATGTACTTCTTTCCATTGACACTCGCGACACGCATTGGCCCACATAGATCCATATGCAACAGATAGAGTTTTTCTTGATTGGTATCTTCAGATTTGGGTTTGTGGGGTTTCTTTGAACTTTTGCCTAATGCACATGCGGAACATAAATGATCCTTTTCAAAACTTGAGCTTAGGAGAATCTGTACAAGTCTCATGTCTGCAAGATGATTGGATAGAACCAAAGTTGAAGTGAGATATGATTGACGATCCATAAACAAGACTGGTTTTAGAAGCCTTTGACAATAGACAAATAGGAGAGGATGCCATCATATTCCAAGTGAGAGTGTATAAAGGGGATATCCTCGAGATCCCATCAGTAAATCAACACCTTTAGGATTGCGAATGAAGATGTGTGTTGGACGAAAAGCCACTTCAAAGTTGGAATCACAGAATTTCCCACTGAAAATAGATTATGACCAAGTCCTTAAACGTAATATACCCTTGTAATAGTAACTATTCCCAATCTGATAGGTTCACAAATACCCATTTATCTTTATGCAAAACTGATCATTTCGAATTTAACTGTACCCAGAATTTACTGATGGAATGGGAGCTGTTGAAGCGATCTCAGGTCATGTGCTTTAGAGGAACCGAAACTTCGAATACCAGAGGACGATTTGGACAACCTGCATTCATTAAGAGAAGTAGATGGAATATTGGTTTTTGTGGATCCCCAGGATTTACTGGGTTCCTGTTTGTTAGCAGACATTGGTTGTAAAACCTTAGTTTTGCTAACAGGCTCAGTATTTTTATTCTTCCTAGGTTTCCTTGAGTATACCAATTTAACCACAGGTTTGGGTGATTCAGAGTCTAGAGCTATTGGTTGCCTAGAAGGTACTTCATTAGTAGTGGTAATCCTAGTTAAAGGGCACGCCCATTCCTACATAGTGAAGGTCTGACCGGTAGTCTCCAAATATATCCTATCTGAAGTGAACACCCTTTCCTGTTGTTTCCAAATTTCTTTTTAGATTTATTATTCTTAGGTTTAGCACCGAAATTTCACATTCATTCATTGAATTAGAAACACATAAATTATCGAAGTCAAGCATCATGACGGTGAATACAGACCATAATCAGAATTATCTTGTTTCTGAGATCTGCACAACCGCAGATCCTTTATCATTAACAGTACCATTTCCTTTTATGCAACTAGATTTAACGTTCCTAGGGTGAGCTTCTACTTTATTCTTTGAATTACTACTTGGTGTTTGCAGAATCCTATCATTCTTGGTATTGCCTGAAGGCTGTGATCCGCTAGCACTAGTAGAAAGTCTTACTCCTGTAGAATGCAACACACGCTTGTTAGAAACTATGTTTGAAGTGGAGTCTGTTTTTGTGTTTTCTGAGGATGTGAGTGATTCGGCCAACCTAACTTTCTTGTCCTTTTTCTTCGGTGATGACCTTATTAATTGAGAAACCACAATTGTTGATGCTAGGGCATGATCTACTTATGTGTGAAAGCAAATCCTGAATGACTTTGGTATACCTAAAGGCAGACTCTAAAAGTGGATCCTTGAGGATAATTTTTACTTTTTCATGTTCGACTATATCCATGGACCAGCTTCTTCCTGGGTATGCATTAATATACGAGGAGTGAGCCAGTCCTTTTATTCAAAATTTGGGTTGATTTGGTTCATGTTATCCTTTGACACGTTTGGTATCAATAGTGTGGGTCACAGTATCCTTGTTATACTAACGCTTTTCCTTTAAGTTTCATTAACTCAGTTTTTAGAGCTGCTATGACAAATCCTGGTCCTGAATTTTTGCTTTTAAAACAGGAAATCTCCTCGACTTTTTTATTGACTGCTTGACTTAACGATCACATTGTTCCTTTGATTGAACACGTTTTGGTTTAATTGAGTCATAAAGTTGTTTATAAGTCTGTTTCAAATGCTCATTCTCAGCAACAAGTTTTGGGGGGCACTCTATGTGCCAATTCAATGTTAAGAGTCTCAATTTCATCCATGTCCATTTGACTGTACTCCCATCCACATTTCCTTTTAGGACTTAATTTGCTCTTTTAACTGTACAATGACTGTGTCTTTTGCTTGTGAATGAGCTCTCAATGCACTTAATATCGAACAACTGAGTAATAACTCGGGCATTTTGATTTAAAACAATGTTTCTTTGGTTTGTAAAAACTTTCTTGATTAAAGTTGAGAATCAGCTTCCAAAGTGATGCCATTGGTTTTTCAAGAGTTGTAAAACTTTTTAAAAGTTTATCATAAGTTTCTTTATCAACAAATTCCCTTTTATTGAGAAGCTCAGTCTCGAGTTCGAGGACAATTTTGACATCATTCACAGTGTACCAATTGCATTTCAGACAAATTCACAACTGTCCTTTACAATATCCTTATCAATGGCTTGTGCCAAGAGTCGTTCATTTTCACTCAAAACTTGATTCATTTTAACTTCGAAAGTTCTGGACTCCAAGCGATGTTGTTCGACAGCCTGTTCCATTTGATAGAAGACTTTTTGGACACGGGCAAGTTTCTTATACCAAGTATTGGTTGAAGTTATTGAAGATATCTTATATATCTCTTTTATAAACGAATGATTTCATCTCGAAAAAAGCATTGTATGTTTCAAACCCACACGTGCCCTCAGTGTTAGCTGTGGCATGCGGTTCCTTTCTTTGACTACCTGATCAGAGCCGTAAGATTGGCGTTTAAGCTTTTACAAGTAGTATTCACCATACTTACTGTTAGGAAGTTTCTTTTGGATCCTCTACTATGTCGGTGTGGTAGATGAGATGGTCTAAAAGCTAGGACCGAAGTTGCTTTCCAATAGCATGTTTGACTATATAAATCAGTTTGTCGAACAAATCGTTTGTAGTAATCATTAGCGAGAATGGCATAATTGATGGGTTTCGTGTTCACTTTATGTTTCTCAAACAATGGATCTTGTTCTTTCAAAAGCATTTTTGAACGATCTCGTCATTAGCTTAATGTTTCATGCGATCAGGAATCAAATAGTATCCATTTTAAGAATGGTATCCCCCCCCCCACCCCCTCCCCCCCCGTCACTACAGCTTTAGCTTTGGTCTCCCGAGCTTCTTCGATAGAAGGTTTTTCAATGTCCGATAGATTGTTTCGAGGGAATGATTATACCTAAAATTTTGGATTTGTTATCATATGAAATGTTTGCGCAGATTGAACCTCTTTTGAAAATGATGTTGTCAAGTTGCTCATATTTTTTTTCTAAGGCAATTTATTCTTATCAATATTTCTGTTTTCTTCTAATTTCAAACTCATTTGTTGAGTTCTGAAACTGTTTTCATTAAACAATCCCTTTATTGCACTTGTCGAAAATTTTTTTGCTTAAGACGTAAAAGTCTCGGCAATGTTCATTTGATCCTGAAAAACTTTTTACTACATTTTGCTTCTTTTCAAATTTTACCCTTTCTTTATATCTGTCAAGCTCGGTAGTCAAAGCTTTATAACAGTGTGCAATGCTGTCACTTGGGTACTTAATTGGTCAAATAGACTATATCAGGACACTTGGTTGAGCAGAAGAGTTAGAATTCTGGACAGTTTCCTGTAGTGTTTCACTCAGATACTGAGAATAAGGAATGATATTGCTATCACTGGTTATATCAGTTTCTGTATGACTCACATCATTGATGTTTCAGAAGACGTCATTAATTCTGCTCACTTTGATTGAAAAATCATAGTTCAGATTATTTGGATTGTGTAATCAGTGAGTGCATCTGAGCCATACCTTGAGGAGATTGGGCCATGCGAGCTATTCTTGGACTGATTTGAGTTCATCACAATCAGAAGTCATAGGCATCAGTTCTCGGCTTGATAAGCAAGCATTTGTGGCTGATGACTGTCTTGAGGAGGTTTTGAATGTCAGGATGTCCTGGATCTGCCAAAAATGTTAATTTCTTCTCTGTTAAAGCTTGACCACTTGCTTGAGCTGAACTCCACAACACTTTATCGGGTGAACCATGTTTCATCCCTTTTCCTCTTGGGCTTAGTACATTGCTTGGCAATATGACCCTCCCCTTTGCAATTGTAACAAATAACAGTCCTTTGTTTCCCCGTGTTGCTACCACTGTGCTACCAGGTGTGTTTTTTCTTGTTCGTTTGTTCCAGCGCTTGATGTAGTTTGTCTCCCCTGATCAGGTTGCACAGTCACTTTTTACCATCATAGATGTAGCTTGTTGACGAGGGTTTGACGAAGTCCTTAGCTGATTGTTGGTAGTAGGATACCGGGATGTGACAACAGCAGTTAAGAATGACATCATGTGATTAATTGCATCAATTGGATCATCCCCTTTCTGGAACACTGGAACAACTAGACTGGAGTCTGGTTGGGAAAATTCAGGTTGTTGCTGTTGATAGGCTGTGGGAGCATATTCCAATTGTGGGATTGATGGTTGTTGAGAATAAACGTTGTGGTGAACGGTGGATTGATACTCATTTGTTGGATAAGTAATTGAAAGAGGTGTTGATTGATTGGTTGTGAATTGTTGAGTTTGATAAGGTGTAACAAACTGTGAAGACTGATATGGTGAAACGTGAAGTTGAGATAGAGACTGTGGGTGAGTGTGTAGATGAGATTGATAAGCTGGCTGAGTTAATTGGTGAGATGCAACTAAAGCAAGAGGATCGGGGTTGCGTTCATGCATCAAACGAACTTCATTTGCATGTCTTTCATGTTGTTGCAGGTAAGCATGAAGCTGATCAACATTGGTAGTGTGCAAGTCTTTGACCAATTTAACATCAGTAACAAATTTGCTCCATTCATCAGGAAGAGTGTTTAAGAACTTGGTGTTTACTTGAAACTGCTCCAATGGCATCTTGTAAATGTTCATATCATTGAGTAACAGAGTGAACCTCAAGTAGTACTCATGTAGCGTCTCTCCTTTCTTGTAAGTGAACTTATCGAATTCATCATACAGCTTGCACTCACGTTCTTGTTTTGTTAATGACGTTCCTTGCATTAGCAGTTTAATCTTCTCCCAAAGATCTTTTGCCACACGATGTTGACTCACAAGAGCATAGATTTCAGTTGGTAGGCCTTGGAGAATGATGTTTATAGCTTTGATGTCGCAATCTGCTTGAATGGCTTCAGCTGGAGTCAGTTCAACATATTCCTTAAGCCTTGTTACTCCATCCTCAGTGATTGAAGGCCAAACAAGTGGTCCTTTTTCAACAGATGCTAGAATCATCCTTCCATGTGGTCTATTCATCATATAAAGTTCCATTCTGCTTTTCCATGAATCATACAAGTGTTTTTCAAGCATCGGTGGTTTGTTGTCTCCTCCAGAAAGAAGTGATTTATCAGCAAGAGTCGTCATTGTGGTATCAAAAAGATTACAAATTGATCGATCGGTGGTAGAAAGAAATTGTGTTTGGTTACGTGATTGTTGAGTCTTGAAATGAAACTACACGGGATTTTACAATTCTTGACAAAACCGGGAAAACAAGTGTTTGTTTCACGGGATTTTACAAGTCAAAGAAATAACCGTATAATTTAAAAATTGAGTTTGTTAAGTTTAAACTTAATTTATGTTCACTAGTTCGGTTGACAAAAACAAGCTAGTTCGGTCCAACTCGTTCGGTTCACTTCGTTCGGTCCTACTCGTTCGGTCCTCTCGTTCGGTCCTGCTAGTTCGGTTATCACTAGTTCGATTGTCAAAGTACACCTAGTTCGGTCCTACTCGTTCGGTTGTCACTAGGAAGGAACTCGTTCGGTTGTCACTAGGAAGGAACTCGTTCGGTTGTCACTAGGAAGGAACTCGTTCGGTTGTCACTAGGAAGGAACTCGTTCGGTTCAAACTAGAATATGCTAGTTCGGTTGACTTGTTCGGCTTGCTTGTTCGGTTTCCTTGTTCGGTCCAACTCGTTCGGTCCCAACTACTACGAAACTCAAATTTTCAAAACACAAAAAAACACGATTTTTAATGGTTTTTAGCAAAAATTCTTGTACAACTAGTGTTACTAACCCTATAGGAACAACAAAAATGAAAACTTTAAGGTTTTTAAGCCAAAAAATTTGAATCACTAATTTGCTCTTTGTAAAGGTTTTTGAACACAAATCAAACACAAAAACTAAACACACCACTCCATGGCTCTTGATACCAATTGAAGAATACTAGTAATCTTAAGATCAAACCAAGAACAAGAGTGAGATGTGGGTTGTGATGTTAGAGAGAGATTGGATGGAAAATGGATGAATTGTATAAATGAACTAATGGAAAAATGGAACAACCAACCCTCTCCAAGGCTAGGAGAGGGCCTTATATATGACCTATGGAGGCCGGCCATGGGCTTAGTTGGGCCTCCCATGGGCCTTGGGCCGGACTAGATTACTAATCTAATCCTTTCACTAACTACGAGCTAAGACCTGTTACAACTTGGAAGTGACCGACACTTTTTGTGTTTCCAACAATAGAGAAATTCTTAATTAATGTTGGTGTATGTTCGTAGTCTTGTCTGTTTCTTCTCCAAATGAGCCCAAGTCACATGTAATTCTTCCAAATACCTTCCAAATGAGAAATACCTGAAAAGGAATGATTAAGTACCTATTTTGGGCATAAATGCACGATTTAGGGGGTTAAACGACCCTAAAAAGTGTATAAATGACACCTCATCAACATGCATGCTCGTACACATCCTCATTCATGTAAAACCCATAGTTAATGATTAGGAAAGGGAAATAAATTATTGTTAAACAAAAATTATGAAACAAATAGACTAAGTCTAAGATATAAGTTGCTAGACACTTTTTTCTGACCGTTACTATGATAAAGACACAACTATTTACAAACGTCTTGATCATTGATAAAAAACAACAACCTAAGTTGGCGTTCCCGTAATGGTCAACTTCACAATCATCCCATACTTTACATACTTTTACAAGACAAAAGGGGAGATCTACCACTTTATACAATACTCTACATCGTTGACTTATAAGAGATATCAACGAATAATCAATCCTTCATATAATTCCTTCAGTAATTGCAAAACGATTATCTTCAAACTTTCCTCCTCTTTTTTGTTTTGATTTTTCTAATTTTTTCAATTTTTTTAACACTACGAAACTCGATGTAATTTCACCATCTTTACGATCATAATAACTCTGAATAATTCCTTCGGTGATTCTTCATTCTTTGGACGTACCAATAATTGCGTTGGTAGTAAAAATACATAAGTTTTGACTACTTTATACATTCCTATTTGCATTGTGAAAATTTCTTCCTAACCGTACCAAAGATAGAAAATTGACACAAGAGTCGGGAAATATATACTTTACACTTTAAGGAACTAGTAACTGATAAATGGACATAATCTAACAGGGTAGGCTAAGGTGTAAAGGTGTAATGAAACAGATAGTTGGTGTAATTCCTAAAGGATTGGCTCTACATAGTATGATTGCAAAAAGTTGATGCATGGTTGAAATTCAAGATAGCACACTCACGTTAAGAAAATATTAAATATCGGAGTAAAAAGTTTCACAAAGTTCAAATATGAGTAGTTTAGCATCCTTATGAAATTACTAGGATGTTTGTTTTAAGCTTGGTTTGGATAAGTGAAAAGTCGGGAACGATGAATTTATCCTTTTTAGGGCATTCTCGGATTCGAAATGCACTTTCCTAATGAAATCCTAACAGTTATGAAAATAACGAAAGTCAAAATAATATTAAAAAAATGGAAAAGTTTTAGAAAATGGAAAATAGGGGTGTTTTATAACTTGTGATTTCTTAGCTCTCTCAATAAAAATCTTTGCTATTTTTCAAAGGTTTAGTTTGGGGAAGTTTCGAGGTATTTGGTTATAAGGCATATAATATTGCGTGAGGACACGCAATCGTTTAGTTTAGGGAATTTTGATATGTGTGAAAACACATATCCATTTTATATCAAAATAAACCCAATAAAGACCAAAAACATAATTAAAATGGCAAAGATATGCTTGTTTTTGTGTTTTGTATGTGTAGGTACGGATAAAGCAAAAACCACAAGAAAATGGTTAAAACCGGGCAAACACGAACACAAGAACGGAAGAGCACGCAAAAAGCCGGGAGGAAGCTATCAAAGTCAAAAAGTCAACCCTCAGTCAACCCTTGGTCAAAAACACTAAGAGACAAAAACTCAAAAATCCCGAATCAGTCCCTCAAAAATCATAAATGACAAAAATGGTCCCTAGTCCCTAAAATGTTAACACCCGTTAACATTTATTAAACTAGAGTTAAAACAATTGTTAAAGTCCAAAACCAATACCCAGCCCAAGGGCCCAATCCTTTATAACCCGAATTCAAACAAACCAAGCCCGTGTCACACAGCATTGATCAAACCGTTTCGCCCTGTAGTAAAAAAAGAAGCGAGAAAAGTGGTTTTACCACTGTTCACCAAAATCCCGTCTTCTACCTTTTCACCCTCTCAGTCAAATCAAAGTGCCAAATCCAAATTAAAGGACAAAAAGGATAATTCAAGGGATCTAGTACACGTGGGTAGAGTTATTCATCATCAAACGCACCCTATTGGCCAATCCCTTGTGAAGAATGACACGTTGGATGATGAGAAAGCACAAGAAAGATGGGATTTTACACTACTTACACTCTCAAAAGTAAGCACAGCTGTCTACAATCAACGGAGAATTGCCAAGCTTGCAATCCTTGTGAGCTAGTAATTTGGATCCAACGGCCAAGATTAGACACCTCCACTTATATAAAGGAATGAAGGGAGCAGGGATTGAGAGGATCGTGTAACAACCTTAGAGCCTAGAAGCTTCAGCTGAGGGCTATAAAAAGCCTCACTCTCACCACACGAACAAGATGTAGAGAGTTTTTTTATTTACAATTATCCAGCTTAAGTGGTTTATGTAACTTTTCTTTCAAAAATGTTTTAGTTAATGATCTCTCAATGTAATGTTTTATTTCAAGTATTGTAATCAGTTGTTTTCTAATTAATCAAAAGTTTCTTATTAAGCTCTTAATTCTGTCATAAGCTAGTTTTTCTTAAAATATGGTTTAATAAGCTGTTAATGTTTGAAAAGTTTCTCAAAAGCTCAAATAAGCTCATCTAAGTCTCTAAGCTTAGATTTGAGCTTAATTAGTCATTTAATATACTCAAAGCTTTAAAATCAGCTTAAAGTACCTTTGCTTATTTGGACTTTTGGAAGATGAGCCAATTATGGAAGGGCTCATATGGACTTAAACTGGCTTATCATTGATAAGCCAGAGCTGTTGATAAGCTCTTTGAGCACTTCTGCCTTTGTTTTGCTAAGGCCATTGTAAGTCTTCATTTACTTTCCCTGTCTTTAATTTCCTAGTCTAAATTTGCTTTGGAGGCTGGGCTGGGTGTATAAGAGGGCTGGGGGGGGGGGGGGGGGGGGGGGGCTTATTAGCTTGTATTTTGTGCTTATGATGACTATTAGTCTTAATTGATAATCTGTTTTACAGTTTATATAGCTTTAATCTTAGTTTTGCATTAATTGTCTTAAAAATCATTAAAAAACTAAAAATAGTTAGCATAATTTGTAGATCTTAGTTTCTAGCTAATTTGATTGTTGATTTATGTTATCAAGCTTGTTATAAGCTATTTAAGATCTGGTACTTTAGTTTTGTTAGCTAGATTTCATTTAGTCAAGTTTTATTTAAAACTGCCATAGTTAAAGGGGTGTTTGGTTTAGTACTGTTTGGCCTTCAAAATTCAAACTGAGTTGAGTTCATTGCTTTTGTCACTTTTAAATTCACTTTAAATCAGTAGTGAAAGAGATTTTAGAGGTTAGATTTAAAAATCTAGAAAGCTTAAGCTTAATTTCTTGTTCTTGCACCAGGGGAGTTTTTTTCCCTTTTTCTTTGATTGTTAAAATTGATCCAAGCCTTCCTAGGCTTGGGTTTTGTTTGCTAAGTGTTTTTAAACACTCAATAGGAGTGTCAAGTGCAGGGTTGTCTCTTAAGGACACCTGCAAATTGGTTTTGGCAATTTGGTCAATTGCACCAGCAGTAGTAACAACAGTTACTAGTAACAGCAGTTACTACTACTGTCTTTTAGCTTCAATTTAAGCTAGAGTTTTTAGGATTTAGAGTTTAAAATCAGTAGGGTTATAGTTAACATCTAGCTTAAGGTAGTTAAAAATTTGTTTTCACATTTCTAGCTTATTTCTTAGGAAAATTTAGCTTTAAAAGTTCAACAAAAATCTTAAAAATACAAAAACAGTACTAAGTAGATTTTGGCTTTTAAACTTAGATTTTTAGCTTATAAGTTTAGTTTTTATAAGTTTGATTTATAGCTTATATGTTGATTGTTAAGTTTGCAAAAGCTAAGTTTCTGTCATAGCTTATTGATCTTTCTAGCTTATTTAGATTTCAAGTTGTTAGTGCTTATTCCTGAGTTTACCTTTTTGATCCATAGATTTAGTGACCTTTTAGTGTTTTCAGTCAACTTAGCTTATTGAATTTAGCTTATACACATATTTAGCTTTTTAGGACAGCTTTTAGATTCAAAATTGAGCTTAAAATGAATTGTGTGCAAGCTATTAAGTGAAAAGTAGCTTTTTAGCTTTTAAAAGCTAAGTTCTTGAAAACAGCTTCTTCATAAGCTTTTTAAGAGCTTATTTTTAAGTTTTAGCTTATAGTCACTTTATTAAAGTTGTTTAAAAAGTTGTTCTTAACAACTTTTCTTCTTTAAGTTTTTCTTAAAAACCAAAAAAAAGGGAAGTGGAAGTCGGGGGTGAGCAAGACTCGAACCCCCGACCTCAACACCTCTACCTTTTATAACCACACACACTCCCACTCCTTACCGTTGTGCCCTGGGGTCTTTTTCATAAGACCCTTGCACCTTTAAATTTCTTTACTACTCTTTTAGCTTTATAAAGCCGCAAATGCTGTTACGCTTATTTCGATATCTTATTTTATAAGCACAATCGTCTGCTTATGTATTCCTAGGATGTAAATAGTTTACGGCTATTTTTGTTATTGTTTCTAGAATTTTAGAAGTATGTTTAGTATTTTTAAACTTTTATTTTCAGTAAAAACTTTAAAAAATCATAAAAAATAGAAAAATAATCAAAAAAATAAAATTCTTTTTTAGAAAATTTTCTTTTATCATTAAGTTGCCTGAGAAAAATTTAGTTTCGCTTTCGTATGAGTCCTAGTTTGCAAATATTTCGTTTCTAAGACCGAGATTCGGTCTAGTTTTCGAATATTCGACGTTTTAAAACGCTCATTTTCAACTCCGTTTTTGTTCTAGTTTTCCTTTAAACTTACTTTTTATCCAATTTAAAGTCCATTTAAAAAGAAAAACACCAATTTGGTTTAATTTTATAAATTTAGGGTGTAGCTTACGTTTAAAGTTCCCGTTTTGCGTTTTTAGTTAAAATTTAAATTTCCGTTGCATGTTTTCATTTTTAATTGTTATCATTTGTTAATTTTAATTGTTAAAAAGTAGTTAATCAAATCAACTATTGCTTCCCATTCAAATCATTGTCCGAACAACAAGCGTAGTGTCAATTTCACAAATCGTTGGGGAAAACGACTCGGGGAATCATACTTCCCGGTTATCATACGTATTATATCATATTATATATATTTTGAAGAGTTTCCTTTTTGCCTTTTCACCTCAAGGGTAAATTGGTAATTTTCCATAGTATTATATTATATATAATTTATAAGCGTATCATGGTCCTAGGCGCCAAGAAACCATGAGGGATACAATTGCTCGAACTAGGTTTGAGAATGTGTTTAAAATATCTAATGATTCACTGCTCGCAGGAGTAACACAACTTGAAGTGATGATGATAGACTGAAACTCAATGAATTGATGGCATTTTGTACCAAATTGCAACAAAGAGTCCTTAACCTGGAGAACACAAAGACTGCTCAAGTTCAGGCGATTACAAGTTTGAAATTGAGAGTTGTTGGGATTAAAAGCTTCATAAGGCTGTTTGGAATCACTGTTGCTCTTATCAAAGTTAGTGCTAGGCTAGGAATGAAGAAAAGGTTTTGTGTTTTTACTACTGTTAGCATAAAGATTTTGAAAAATACTATAAGTAGTTAGATACTATACTTGCCATATAAACTTAGTGACTGCAGTGTAAACTTAGAACTGCTCTATATGTTAGTAACTACTAAGAGTAAAATATATACTGCTGAGAGTTAAATTATTACTGCTAGAAGTAAAGTTAGTACTCGTCTAGTGGAGAATGAAGAAAATATTCTAAGTAGTTACTACTGCTTGTATACAGTTAATGCTGCTGGTGTATAAGTTACTACCGCTAGTGGTTCAAAAGTTACAACGCTGCTGAAAGTTTTAAAGAAACAAAACAGCTGTGATAAGTTACAACTGCTAATGGATAAAGATTGAATGGAAGATAAAGATTGCGTTTATGTTGATAGATGTATGAGAATGCATTATGTAAAAGAAATGGTATAAGTTATTTGTTTAGAAAATCATGATATACTTAGGAAAATATTGTAAGCCAGTTAGGACTCCTTGGTGTATAAAAGGAAGTCCTAGGGCATAGAGATTGATATCTTTTCATTGTTGTGTCAATCTATTCGAAGCTTCAAGGTTTTGTAAACCCTAACACTATTAAGAGTGTTCGTATTATATTGAGGTTAAAAGTTTGGTAAATTGTTTTGTTATTGATTTGATTCATTATTGTTTCATTGAAATTCTTTTTAGTATCATTGACTAGATTCCGCATAGTCTTTGATATTCACAATCAAAGTTTCTATCATAGTTGTTTTGGATTTATTCAATACAACTTAGGCTAATACAAGCTAAGCAAGATCTATTCTATTGGGATCAACAAGTGGTATCAGAGCTTGTGAGAAGCTTTAAATAAGAAGAAACTTTACTACACACAAGATCTACTTTTCAAGAAGCAATGGAACTCTCGTCTACCAACCATCAAGTCTACCCATACCCAAGCAAGCTGGTGAGTAGGAACACTAGAAGCTGAGATGAGCATACCTACAGTGCATTGATTACACTCTATGGGAGATCGTAAAAAATGTAATGCACCCATAGTAACAAAATCTTTGATGGTAAGCAGTGTAGACTGTTATTCCCCTCCAAAGTGTGAAGAGAAGGCACAAAGAAAGGGCATAATTGAAGTAAAAAGAAGCACTCTGTTGATGGCCTTACCTAATGAGCATCAATTAAAGTTTAACTCATACAAGGATGCTAAAACACTGATGCAGGCTATTGAGAACAGATTTGGAGGTAATACTGCTATAAAGAAAACTCAGAAAAATCTTCTGAAGCAGCAATATGAAAACTTTGCTGCATCTAGCACATAAGTGATTGAGCAAAAACCTACAGAAAATGCTCAAAAGCTAATTAGTCAACTGGAGATATATGGTGAAGTTATTCCTCAAGAAGACATCAATCAGAAGTTCTTGAGAAGTTTATCACAAGAATGGACTATGCATACTATTGTATAGAGGAACAAACCAAAGATTGAGACATTCAGTTTGGATGACCTCTTCAACAACCTACAGGCTTATGAATCAAAGTCAAGGGGACATCTAACTTAACAACAAACTCACACAATGTAGCCTTTCTGTCCTCTAGCAGCACTAACAGTACAACTAGAGCAGTTAATACTGCTCAGGGTGTTAATACTGCTAGCACTCAGGGTTCTGCTGATAGCTCAATAACTGCTAAAAATTTGAGTGATGCTGTAATTTATTCCTTCTTTGCTAGCCAACCAAGTATTCCACAGCTAGACAATGAAGATCTACAACAAATCAATCCTGATGATCTAGAAGAGATGGATTTGAGGTGGAACATTGCTATGCTGACTATGAGGGCAAGAAGATTTCTAACGAATAATGGAAGAAATTGGGTTTGACAAGTCCAAGGTGGAGTGTTTCAACTGCCACAAGAGATGACACTTTACAAGGAAGTGCAGGGCACCCAGGAATCAAGACAGCAGGAACAAGGAGCCTACAAGAAAGACTGCCAGTTGAGGAAACTACTTCAAATGCCTTAGTATCACAGTGTGATGGATTTGGCTATGATTGGAGTGACCAAGCAGAAGAAGGTCCAACCAATTTTGCTTGTATGGCTTATTCTTTAACAAGTTTAATTTCTTCTATAAATTCTGAGCTATCTAATGACTCAAATTATTTTTCATCTCGCTTAGAATGTGTAAAAAATCTAAAAGAACAAAATGAACAATTAGTTAAAGACTTAAGAACAGCTAGGATAAGTGATGTTTTTTTATAAAACTGGTTTAGAATTTGTAGAAGCTAGACTGTTAGTCTTTAAGAAAAATGATTCTGTCTATGAGGAAGACATAAAACTCTTAAAATGTGAAATCTATTTAAGAGATTTAGATTTTACAGAGCTTAAAAGGAATTTAGAGTTGACTACAAAAGAAAAAGATGAGGTTCAACTTACAGTACAAAAATTTAAATATTCATCAAAAAGCCTAAGTAAATTTCTAGACAGACAGATAATGGATAAGTGTAAAACATGATTAGGGTATAATGCTATCCCACCTCCCTATACTTAGAATTTTATGCCACCAAAATCTATTAGTTTATCCTAGTCCCTAGATGATTTTGTTGATGTAGAAGAGTCCTGTTAGTGACCTAGAATAAAAAGCCTACTGTTGAGACTAATGAACCTAAGATTGCTAGGAAAGAAAATAGAGCCCCAATTATTGAGGAATGGGTATCTGATAGTAATGAAGAAAATGTGCCTAAGGTTAAAACAATTGAGATGTTTAATAAACCTAGTTCTGCTAAGATAAACTTTGTTAAGTCTATTGAGCAAGTAAAATCTGCTAGGAAAACATTAGTTGATAAAAATAGGCAAAACACACCTAGTCCTAGAGGAAACAACAAAAATTGGAACCAACAGATGTCTCAAAAATTAGGGAGTAATTTTGAGATGTTTAACAAAGCTTGTCATGTGTGTGGTAGTTTTGACCATTTGAAAAATGATTGAAATAACTGGTATAATAATGGAAGATTTGCAAAACCAGTTTGGACCAATGTTCAAAGGGTGAACAAACAGAATTTCTCTAAATTAACTCACCCAGTCCAAAAAGAAACATGGTTCCCCGAACAGTCTTGAACCAGTCTGCCCAATTTTTAGTTAATGCTGTTATACTAGTTAATACAGTACAAGTAAGAACAAGCACATGTTGAATAAATGAGCAGGACCTATAATTTTTTTATTAATAATGCATATTCAACTGCTCGAAGGCCTTTTAACAAAATAACAACAGCTAATAACAGTAATTTTACTAAAAAGGTTAATACTATTAAAGGAACAAGACAACTTAAAGAGACAAGAAGTATCAAGCATATTACAGCAGGACCAAAAATAGTACTTAGCTGTTAAGGGAAATAAGGGAAACGCTATTAAGGCCTCAACATGTTGGGTTTGGAGACCAAAGCACAAAGTTTTAAACCATGTCTCCAGAAACAATGGTGCATTAATGTCCTTTAAAAGATTTAACTATATTGATGCACAAGGCAGATCCAAGTCAGTAATAGGCATGGGTCCCCCAAAAGAACTAATTTTTCCTACCATTATGTGCAGGGTAATCCATAGCAAGATTTAAAGAATAAAGGAGTGATTGACAGTGGATGCTCTAGGTACATGACAGGAAACAAATCCTATCTTACAGATTATGAAGAAATTAATGGATGATTATGTGTCATTTGGAGGTAATTCCAAAGGAGGGAAAATTACTGGGAAAGGTAAAATAAAAACTGGTAAAGTAAGATTTTTGAAGATGTGTATTTTATAAATGAACTAAAAGTATTAAACCTTTTTCGTGTGTCCACAAATGTGTGACAAGAAGAATAAGTGGTTATCTTTTTACTGGTAACTGAATGTGTATGTACTGTCTCCAGACTTGTTAAGTTAACTTACGAAAGTCAATGTTTTGCTTAAAGTTCTAGAAAGAGATAACATTAAATGATGACTTAAAGAATGTTATTCCTCAAGGAGGTCTCACTTGTCTCTTTGCAAAACCTACACCAGATGAATCTAATCTTTGGCATAGGATGCTTGGACATGTAAATTTTAAAACAATGAATAAACTAGTAAGGGGAAATCTTATAAGAGGTTTACCTTCAAAACTTTTTGAAATTAATCAAACCTGTGTTGCTTGTCAGAAGGGAAAGCAACACAGAGCTTCTTGTAAGACCAAAACAGTCAGTTCAATCAGCCAACCATTACAAATGTTACACATGGATTTGTTTGGCCCAACATTTGTAAAAAGTTTAATGAAAAAGATATACTACCTAGTTGTCATAGATGATTTTAGTAGGTTTAGTTGGGTTTTCTTTTTAGCCTCTAAGGATAAACTATGGGAATCCTTAAAAACATTCATAACAACAGCCATGAGAAAATTCTAATAGACCTAAGGTAGGAAAGTGAATAGATGTGACGATGAAGACTGAATAAAAGAATAAGGTCATGATCATTTCTATAATGAAGGGTATTAAGAGGGAATTTAGTGTTGCTAGGACTCCACAACAAAGTAAAGTAGCAGAAAGGAAAAATAGGACACTAATAGAGGCTGCTAGGACTATGCTAGCTGATTCAAAATTGCCAATAACTTTTTGGGCTAAAGCAGTTAATACTGCTTGTTATGTCCAAAATAGGGTGTTAGTTATCAAGCCTCACAACAAGACCCCTTATAAACTTTTTCTAGGTAGAAAACCTGCCTTAAGCTTCATGAGACCATTTGGGTGTCCTGTTACAATCTTTAACACCATAGATCACCTAGGAAAATTTGATGGAAAGGCTGTTGAAGGGTTCTTTATAGGATACTCTACAAATAGCAAAGCATTTAGAGTATTCAACAATAGAACTAGGATAGTTGAAGAGAAGCACCTGGCTGTCATTTTAAGTAAGATACACCTAATAATACTAGGAAGTGGACCAAATTTGGCTTTTTGATATTGAACACTAACAAGTCAATGAACTATAATCCAGTTGTTGTAGGGAATCAATCTAATGGTAATGCAGGTACAAAAGCATGTAATGATGCAGGTAAATCTAGAATGGAGACAGTACCTGGCAAAGATTACATTCTACTACCAATGTGGCCTGCTGATCCACTATTCTCTCAAGATTCAAAGAGTTCTCTTGATACTTTAACTCCCTCTATTTAAAAAAAAATAGCCGTACAGTTTTCTGGGAAATTGACCCAAACAAATTCTCCTTTGGATGCATACACATGCTTCCAATTCTGAACTTGTTGAACCTTTACCTGAACCTGAACGTACTCTGAATCAAAGACTTCGTCGATGAAACAGAAGAGTTCCATACGATCAAAGAAACAACCCATCTCAAAACCTGAGAATTGTCTATCCGCCAATTCTCGACATAGTTTAATTCTTGTCATATCTCTTTTTTATTGTTACCCTCAAAAAAACCTCTATCCCCTGGATGATGAACCCATGTGGGCTGCCGACGGTGTTGTCGCTCCGACTACCCGGATTTTCCACAATCACTATTACTGAAACCGCAAACAAATTTGCCATTAAAGGTAACCACTTGACCCTTGTCAAAGGAAACCAATTTGATGGTAGAACTAAACCGATCCTCACAAACACATTTACGGATTCCTCGGAATTTGCGATATGTTTAAATATAGAGATACCAAAAATGAAGTTGTCCGCCTAATGATGTTTCCCCTATCACTCACCGGAGAAGCAAAAACATAGCTGGACGAACTCAATAAAGGAACTATCAAAACCTGGGATGAACTTTGAACCGCTTTCATTAGCCAATTCTTTCCCCCCAGCTCTTTTTGACTGACTCCTCGGAGAAATCCGATCTTTTTCTCAACATGAAAATGAATCTCTAACCGATGCTTGGCTTCGTATGAAGGAAATGCTGAAACTGCCATGGTCATAATTTGTCCAAAGGCAATATTATCTAAATCTTTTATCATGGTCTCAGCGAAATAACCCAAGAAGTTCAAAATACCGCAGCTGGTGGTATTTTCCTCTATAAAACACCAAATCAAGCTTATCAGCTTCTCAAAGATAAAGTCTTACACAAGCTTGACTGGGCTAAAAATCAAAAAACCAAAACATCTCTTAAAAAAACTATTGCTTTCGCCGCTGAAAGTAGCAGTAATACCGACACTAACAAAATTATGGCCCGAATGGATGCCATGACCATAAAAATGGATGCTCAGTATAAAGAACTCCAATCTCGTGCTAAAAAAACAACGTCCGACCTTGACGAAGATGACATGCCTATGTCTCATGAAGAGGAAGCTAAATTCATGCAAACTTTTCATAAGAATCGTTTTTACAATGATTACCGTGACCGAGACTCGAATCGCGATAATTGTCGTTCAAGCGGACGGAATGATTACAATCGAGACAACTACCGATCCAACACCGATGATAAACCTTACGATCTTCCAAAACAATTCAATGATTTCATGAAGTCTAAAAAATCAACCAACATTTTTGGTAAAGAAACATTCATGGACCTCAAAACTCAACTCAAAACAGTAGCAAAAAATCATCAAGCTTCAATCCAAAACCTCGAAACTAAGTTTGACAGACTCGTTGACAAGAATCTGGTCGACCTTCTAGATCTCTTCCAAGCAACACTCAACCAAATCCATGAGGTGGCAACTCTAAAGCTTACTAACCACTGCAATCTCATAATGAGCATATGAATGCCGTATTCACAAGAAGTGGTAAATCCTATGATCCACCAGATAACCCGAATAATCAACAAAACAATTCTGAAAACCCTATCAACTTCGATAGCGATGATGAAGACGATGAACCTACACCACAACCAAAAACTCAACTTCCAAAACCAGTTAAAGAAACACCATTAACAAAACCATATAAACCAAAGATTCTATATCCTCAACGCCTTAGAAAATAAAAAATGGAGGCCCAATACGGAAAATTCCTCGACATGATCCGAGGCGTCTGAATCAATGTACCTCTTTTTGACGTCTTAGCCGGAATGCCTAACTATGGGAAATTCCTCAAAGAACTCATAAGCAACAAGCATAAAATCGAACAAATTTTTGCCGCTTTCCTAAGCGATGAAAGTTCCGCCATTCTTCAAAATAAAGTTCCACCCAAACTCGGAGACCCCGAAAGTTTCTTTATTCTATGCAATTTCAAAACTTTCTCTTGCAATGCTTTAGCCGAACTTGGTGCTAGCATTAACCTTATGCCATATTCCTTATATGCAAAACTATCTCTCAAAACTCATAAACCAACTAAAATGACGTAAGGAGTTAGTACGTGAATGCTGAAAATATGCTCGTTGAAGTTGGTAAATTCACCTTTTCGGCTGATTTCGTTATTATCAAATTGGAAGAAGATAACAAAGTTCCCCTCATCTTGGTATGACTCTTTCTTCACACTGTTGATGCAGTTATTCGAGTTAAAGAAAAACAACTCAATCTTGGAGTTGGAACTGAACGAATGATCTTTAATATCGATTCTTCCATTAAGCACTCTTATTCAAACGATGATACATGTTTTAGTATCGATGTCATTGATGAAATCTTAGAAGAAGATTTGGACGCCCTTCTTGACGAAGGAAGCAAAATCCTCCATTCCATCGAAGGAACCCTCCTCGAAGAAGAAATCTTTTCTGAATTCGATAAATTCATAGAAATGACTGCCGATGAAAATTCTAAATCTGAAATCGATACCGAAGAACCACCATTCAAGAAAATCACCATCAACACCGATTATAAAATTAAGACATCTCTCGAAGAACCTCCTACGGATCTCGAACTCAAACCTCTTCCTGATAACTTGGAATATGTATTCCTCGGAAGAACCATCTTCTTCCTATAATCATATCATCTAAACTCTCTGCTCAAAACAAAAGAAACTTGTATCCGTCTTTAAAAAACATAAAGAAGCCTTTGCCTAGAAAACAACAGGCATTCCTAGTATCTGCCCATCATTATGAAAACATAAGATACAACTTCTGGATGACAAGAAACTAGTTGTCCAAAAACAGAGAAGGTTAAATCCAAATATACAAGAAGTTGTTAAGAAAATAATTGTGAAACTCTTAGATACCGGTATTATTTATCCAATTGCCGATAGTCCTTGGGTTAGTCGTATTCACAGTGTACCAAAGAAAGGCAGTATTACAGTAGTCACAAACAAAAATAATGAACTTGTCCCAACAAGAACCGTTACGGGTTGGCGAGTATGCATCGATTATCATAAACTCAATGAAGCAACCGCAAAAGATCAGTTTCCTTTACCATTTATGGATCAAATGTTGGAAAGACTCATAGGAAATAAATATTTCTATTTCCTTGATGGTTTTTCTAGATATTTTCAAATTCCTATCGATCCTAATGATCAAGAAAAAACAACATTCACATGTCCCTTCGGTACATACGCTTATAGGCGAATGCCTTTCGGATTATGTAATGCTCCAGCTACATTTCAGAGGTGCATGTTAGCAATCTTTTATGACATGATTGAAAAATCCGTCGAAGTATTCATGGACAATTTCTCCGTCTTTGAAAACTCTTTCGACAAATGCCTAAATAATCTTGATAAAATGCTCCAGCGTTGTAAAGATGCTCATTTTGTCCTTAATTGGGAAAAATGTCACTTTATGGTCAAAGAAGGAATTGTGCTTGGACACAAGGTGTCTAGCGCATGACTTGAAGTCGACAAAGCAAAAGTCGATGTAATCTCAAAACTTCCACCCCCTACTAACATCAAAGGTGTTAGGACTTTTCTAGGACATGCCGGTTTTTACCGAAGATTTATAAAAGATTTCTCAAAAATTGCCCGACCTATAACTAAGTTGCTTGAAAAAGATACTCGGTTCAAATTCAATGATGTATGTCAAAAAGCATTCAAATTATTAAAAAAGAGAAATTCACATGTGCTCCTGTTATCGTAAGCCCAAACTAGAATCTTCCGTTTGAAGTTATGTGTGATGCACGTGATTTCGCAGTCGGAGTTGTCTTAGGTTAAAAAGATGGTAAAAAATCTCAGCCAATCTACTTCGTAAGCAAAACCCTTAATCTAGCTCAACAAAAATACACCGTAACTGAGAAAGAACTTATGGCTGTAGTTTTTGCATTCGACAAATTTAGATCCTATCTTATACTATCAAAAACTATTGTTCACATTGATCACTCAGCTCTTAAACATCTCTTTAAGAAACAAGAAGCAAAACCCTGTCTTATTCGATGGATTTCACTTCTACAAGAATTCAACATAGAGATCAAAGACAAAAAAGGTACACAAAATGTTGCTGCTGATCACTTATCTAGCAATAACGAGTCAAGTGATGACAGTGAGGTTGACGACAACCTTCCCGGAGAAACCCTTATGGAAATTAACACAAAAAATGAACCATGGTTCGCAGACTTTGCAAACTATTTGGTTAGAGATATTATACCAAAAGGAATGATGTATCAACAAAAGAACAAATTCTTCTCTGACCTCAAACGCTACTTCTGGGAGGAACCCTATCTTTTCAAAGTATGTTCTAACGGTATGATCAGACGCTGTGTATCTGGACGAGAAACCCGAACCATTTTAGATCAATGTTACCACAAACCAACCGGTAGACATTATGGACCAAACGTAACCGCTAAAAAGGTCCTTGATTCATGATTTTACTGGCCAACAATCATAAAAGAAGCTCATACTCTAGTCCAACTTTGCGAAGCATGCCAAAAGACTGGAAATATATCAAAACTTAATGAGATGCCATTAAACAACATTCAAGTGTGTGAAATTTTTGATATTTGGGGTATCGACTTTACGGGGCCATTCCCAAAATCACATAAGAATACATTCTTGTTGCTGTCGATTACGTATCTAAATGGGCGGATGCTCAAGCTTAGCCAACCAATGATGCTCGAGTGGTTATTACCTTTCTAAAGAAACTATTATGCCGATTCAAAATGCCCAAAGCTCTAATAAGCGACCCAAGTACTCACTTCTGTAACAAGAAGGTACAGAAAGTGTTGCCGCCGATCACTTATCTTGGATTGACAATAACGAGTCAAGTGATGACGGTGAGGTTGACAACAACTTTCCCGGAGAAACCCTTATGGAAATAACACCAGAATGAACCATGGTTCACAGACTTTTGCAAACTATTTGTTGGAGGATATACAAAAGAATGACGTACCAACAAAAGAAAAGTATTCATCTCTAACCACAAACACTACTTCTAGGAAGAAACCCTATCTTTTCAAATATGGTTCTGAAAGGTATTTCAACGCTGTGTTTCTAGACCAGAAACCCAAAACCATTTTAGATCAATGTCACATATGGACCAAACCCGTAGGACAATAATGACCAAATTGTAAACATGCTAAAAAGGGGTCCAAGATTCAGGATTTACTCGCGACAATGACATAAAAGAAGCATATACTCTAGTCTCTTTGCGAAGCAAGCCAAAAACTATAAATATATTGAAACGTGATGAGATTCCATTAACTAACATTCAAGTATGTAAAATTTTTGATGCATGGGGTATTGACTTTATAGGACCATTCCCAAAATCACATAAGTTTGAATACATTCTTGTCGCTGTCGATTACGTATCTAAATGGGCTGAAGCTCAAGCTTTACCAACCAATGATGCCCGAGTGGTATCACTTTCTTAAAGAAACTATTCTGCCGTTTCGGAATGCCCAAAGCCCTAATGTGACCGAGGTACTCACTTCTGCAACAAAATAATGGAAAGGACCATGAAACAGATATGGAAGTTAACCATCACTTCCTCTACATCTTAATAACAACCCATAATTTTCATCAATGTAATTAACCTATCTATTATATATTATACCGAACCTTTTTGACAGTGAAAATTTTTGCTTTATCTTATTAAGCAACGTAACTTGCATCTTAAAAGTAAACGAGCTATGCAACCTCTATCAATTACCATCTATACATCAATGTTTATATCATGTAAATACCTTAATATGTCAATAAAATAACTTAATATTCATTTAACCAAGTACATTATCTATTTTAATGTACTTTTCAAACGTTATTTCAAAACAAGCATAGCCGTTAACGTTTATATCAAAACCCTAATTATATGTAATGTATACATATAAAATGAATGTGCAAGCCTCTAAAGCATGTGTACAAGTATCAATACACAACATTTGAATATCTTTTCCCTCCTAAATCAAGTTACAACTTTCTAAAGCACAATGTACAAGCTAATCATGCCTAAAAACCTAATTAGGTCATTTAAGCTCCTAAATCATGTTTAAACTTTACCACCACTTTAGCACAAGGTACAAGCACTTAATGCATGACTTCTAAACCTTAAACCTAAACCCTAATTCATCCTAAAACCCTAATTTAAAACCCTAAACCCTAAATGAAACCCTAAAACCCTAATTTTACTTTAAACCTAAAACTAAACCCTAAACCTTAAAACTAAGCCCTAAACCTTAATCCTAAACCCTGAACCTTAATCCTAAACCCTAAAATATCTTAAACCATAACCCTAACTCGAATTTAAACCTAAAATCCTAAGCCGAAACCCTAAACCAAACCGGCACCATTTTTCTTTCATTTTGACCTATTTTTAAACTAAGCTAGCATCCTACCACCTCTAAAGCATCACCATGACATCACCAAGCAGCTTACAAGAACCTATATCACCACCCTTAAGCACCAAGTCTTGCTTTGTCACCTCCTTGTCACTTGTGGTTAGCCGTAACCCTCCAAGACTCCCACAACCTTCCACCTTGCTAAGCTACACCTCCATAGCCCTCAATACTCATTCCTAGCCTCCCTTAGTCATCTATCTATAGGCCTTAACCCTTAGCCACCAAGAAAACTTAGGCACCAAGGCTTTTGAACTCTATAAATAGCCGAAACACATACACTCTTCAATCACACCTCAAATTTCATCAAATACAACAATGGAGTCTTAAATCAGACCAAGAAGGATCAAGTGAAGTCCCTAAGCTCGGAATAGAAGCCAAGAATCAAGAGAAAGGAATCCTTGAAGTCATTACTAGGCGTACTAAATCGCGAAAACCTCATTTCGAACCCATTTAGCTCAGGTAGCTCAAAATCTTGTTCAATAATCTTATAATCAAATAGAATGTTCATAAATACTCTAAAGTCATATATAACCTTGTTTAAAAACCTTGAATCCTCAAACTATTCCGTTTTTTATTAAAATCCTAAAAATGACCCGATTTGATTTTCTAGCTAACGAATTCCTTTTTTAAACTTTTGTACGTTATAAACATCTTATTTTAGCTTATTCTAAACAAGCTATAACCTGCAAATATCATTTAGAACCTAAAATAAGCTTCATGACTTTTTGGAACTTGTTTTCCAAATATATCCATGCTAGTGATATATCGAAACTTTCTAAAATTTTATACCTAAAGGGGCTGAAAATGACATTATTTTCAAAGTTATAAATATAAGGACCTATTTTGCCAATTTCAAAGGTTAAAGGTTTTAATTATATATACTTTATATATAAAAGGACCTAACTTGTAAAAGTTTAAAGAATCGAGGGTATAACTTGCCATTTTTTTTATGCAAACATAAAAATAAAAATATAATATTATTATATAAGATTATAAAAATATATATTAATATTATAAAACTCGATTTATTAAAACCCAACACAATTATCGTTATTAATCAACGATCGACGCATTATAAAACAATTACGTTATATATTTAACGTAATTTATCATCGACTAACTTTTGAAGACACTTAATATTTTAATTCGTATCACGTTACCAGAGAGCTTCATGTGAGTATTTTATCTTGGGTAAAATAACGTTTTGACGAGTTTGCTGGATTTACAATTTAAAGTGTCCTGGCTCCTCAAATGTTTACTACATGACCTCTGAATTATGATGGCCCGAACAGTGATACAATATTTCATAAATTAAATAAATAAAAGTAATACGTTAAACTTTATAAAATTTTGAAACATAAACAATCTAACTAAGACTTGACATATTACCTCAGGTTGTGTGACGAAGCTGTTACTTTCACTTGATATACTTTTGCCATCAATCAGATTTCCCTTGTTAAGGTGAGTTCATAGCCTCGCATTTACATCTTCTAATTTTTCATAAACCCGCAAGGGGGATACAGCTATAAACCATGAATACGAGTATTTTTCCAATGTATGCAATCCTGATAATAAATTGCCTAAGTCTTTGCTTTTGCATTAAACCCCACTAATATGAACCGTTAATTACTTTTTTCGGAGGTAGAGCGCGAAGGCTATAAATCAGAACTAATTGGGACTGCGCTCCCTGTTGTGTACCTATACTTTAATGGTAACCCCCAAAAAAAAAAAAACGCACTCATTTAAACCTATGCGGGTGTTTGTCAAAGGCACCTGTGGGGCAACCTTATTGTGATATTGATTATCACAAGGTCTCAAGTGCATGACTTCGGGCAATAATCTTTTTTTTCTATAATAAATTGTACGCATTGCAAATTATTACACTTGAGGATGTATAACGAATGTAACCCACAATTGAACATTTATGCAAACAGTTTAACATAAACCTATGAATTTTACTCCACCATTGGTGTTTGACCTTTTAAGCAATGTTTTATCCACAGTAAATTGAGCAACTTATGGTCACAGAGTGGCACAGTAAAAACACAGACATGAAGAGCTAAAACTGTTATCATTCAAATTTTAAGTTTTCATGTATATTTTGGACCTGCTGTTTGTAAAAAACTCTGATGAAATAATGAATGATAACTTATCTTTTAAAAACGTCTCTTTTGAGTCATTTTCTATGATTATGACTGTTGTACTATGAAATAATACCCAGATTAGCTTCCGCTGCTATATGTCAAAAATGGGTGTTATAACTTATCATCCTCAAACTAGTGATCAAGTTGAAAACATGAACAAAGCCCTTAAAAGAATTCTTGAAAATACTGTTAAAAACAATCCTGCTATTTGGTCAAGAAAACTTGATGACGCTATGTGGGTTTTTTGTACTGCTTACAAAACACCTTCTAGTACCACACGCTACAAACTCATATATGGAAAGAACTGTCACATGCCATTTGAAATTGAACACCGTGCATACTGGACACTCAAGAATTGTGGTCCAGATCTCATCGCTGCTAGTGAAAAACGAATGTTTCAGTTACACGAATTAAATGAACTTAGACATCAAGCCTATGAAAACTCTCAATTATACAAGGCAAGAACAAAGTTCTGGCATGATAGAAAACTAAGAATGAGAAAAGAATTCAAACATGGAAACAAGGTTCTACTTTTTCACACCAATGATTAAATTTCAAGGACAACTAAAACTCCGATCTCGCTGGCTATAGACCATACGTATAAAACCATCAATATCCATGCCTATATGTTGAATTATATGGGAAAAGTGGAAAAACAATTTATTGTTAATATGGCAAATCGTCTGCACCTATATCATGGAGAAGAAGAATATAACGACCAAAGGAAGCAGTCTCCCTTTTTCCCAAGAAATGACCCTCAAAGTTTCGAGTCCAAAGCTAAGCGACTCTCTTACATTAAGCGCTCTCAGGATGCAACCCGTGCTTCACTTAAGTGTGAAGGAGTCCCTCCTCCATTCTTTTGCTCATATCCTTTGTTTATTTTCTTAAAAAACAACAAAAATATTTTCTTTTTGTGTGTTCTTGTATATTTACTTTTATACGGGTAATATAGCTTAAAGATTGGAAAATTATGAAGTCTGCTCAAGGATAGCTCTCTCGCAGCTATACAATTCTCTATGACCTGGGAATTATTTGATAATATCTCGTAAATATTTTTATAACATTTATAAAAATGTTCGTTATTTATTTGGTGAACCGGTTACGTCTCGTTCAAAAGTAAAAATAGAAATAAATTTTTAACCCGTATATTTGCGTTATCAACAAACGTTACTGAATAAAATGATGACTAATTTATTAAATATTTTCATTTAATAAAAAGTGTAAATTAATTATAATTTAATTATTTTCTCGTTTCTAAATCTTGCGAGGGCATTTCAGTCACCTTCTTACCGTTTTCGGGTCTCGGTCAAAACTAAAAAGTTGTCAGGAATGTCGTTTTACATCAAATTGCTTTAGAGTCCGAATAATAAAAACGTGATTTAGCTGCTCGTTTTTGATAAATCAACCTAGGAATAACATATATCTCCTTTAAATATGTTCCGAAAAATTACCGGTTACGCGGTAATCGCTTTTATGTGAAAATAAAAGACCAAAAGTCAAAAAGTCAAGTCAAACCCTAAAAGTCAAAGGGTAAAATCGTCATTTAAATTTTCAAAAATTCTCGGATGTTACAGTTACCGTTCTTGCAAGCACTCCCTTTAGTGCTGAAATACCTAAGTGAAGAAGTTAAAGTTGAAAGATGAAGTTATGTGCCAATCCTTAGTTATTATTTTGGTAAAAAAAGAAAAAAGAAAAAAAAATATATATAGTAATTCAAAGAAATAAAGGCTTAAGTTTCGGCACATGAAAATTTGTATATGCTACTATCCCGCATCAGTATCAAGTTTCACCCGTCGATCATGTTTATGTGTCAAGTACAAGCATATGGTAGCCGTCTAGATTATGTCTATGCAATTAAGTGTCTTCACAGAAATATATAAACCCTATCTGAGTGAATTGAGTGAATTCTACAAATCAAACACATTCCCATGTGAGGTGCTATGTTGTATGTCTATGCCTGAAAAATTAATATGTAAACTCTTTTAAAAATACAAATTTTCTCCACGTCACGATAAATGATCTTATTTTCTTGCTTTGATTGCTTGAGGGAAAGCAACAACTAAGTGTGGAGGGATTTGATAATGCCCAAATTATACATGTTTTTTGTGGCGTTATTTATTCATTTCTTATCATTTCTCGTGAACTTTTGATACTTAATAGCATGAAATACTTGCAAGTTCACTTAAAGACATCTTGAGCTTAAAATACACAAAGATCAAATACTTATACACTTCAGAAATCAAAATGAAAGAAAAAGTTAAAAGTCTCAAGCTAAAAGTGCAAAAGTGCGCCGCACTTAGCAATTGTACGCCGTACTTCTCGTTAAAGTCAAAGAATTAAAGACTTAGTCAAATAAACGCATTAACTCCTTAAGTATGCCGCACTTCCTATCTGGCTACAAAGAATAAATGAAGTCATAAATACTACTGCATTAACACCCTAAGTACGCCACACAAGTACTTTTGTGTGTCGTACTTCTTCAATAAACATTAAATTACCTTCGCATTTAATCACCAGGTACGCCGCACAATTTATCTTGTGCGCCGCACTTCTCCCCTGAAATCAGCCTATAAATAGAGCCACAAATTCTCACACATATCATCATTCCTTCATACTCATCAACTACTACACTAATCTCATCCAATCCTCCCCAATCATTCTCTAAGCATAAACACCACGTCTTTTGAAGAATCAAGATTAAACGATCAAGAACGAAGAAGAACACCATCCTAGTTTATTACAATAATGAAGTTTCTTATTGAATCAAGTTATGTTATGAACCACATAGCCATGAGAGGCTAAATCTCTCATGACTACTCAGTGAAGTTATGATAATGAATAAGTGTTTGGTATGATTGTGATCTCTTTAATCTCAAGCTTATGTTTCACCCCTATTATATCTTATGTTATCGGTTTTGCTTATCAACTTAGATTATATAATCATATCGATATAGGTCGAAAGACTCGTTATAATATATATGGTTTTAAAGATTTGTTTATGGTTTTTATCCTCTGGGTCGAGAAATCCACTTTCGTAAATTGATAAACAAAATAAGCTTTGGTATAATAAGTTATCTAAATCATTCGAGTGACACGATTGGTCTAGTCTACTAAGTATAAGTCTTGAGTTAATTAAGTTAATTTATGAAAACACTTTCTGACGAGAAACGCTTTTTATGAGTTAAAATCTGTGTGGTCTTAATCATTGTCAATACTTATAAATTATTTTCAACTATCCGAGTAGTCATCTTTATTATCATTGGTAAAATAGAAGTTATTTTCAAAATTGTTAAAGTCTATTTTCTTTCTGATTATTCGAATACTACTCAAATCCCTGTGGATGACCTAGTCTTACCTAAAAAGATTATACTACATACATGGGTTATGCTTTTACCCGTGTGTTCCCCTATAATTAAATTGGTATTTTCAGTCATTATAAAATTAAAGCTTTTGGAACACAATAATTACCTCCATTGTATGCTTTGTAGGTAGAGAATAGACTTTTGTTACCGGTCATATGTTTGGAGCAACCGCTATCTTTAATCCATTCGTCCGGCTCCAAACACGTTCTCAAGCATACATATTTTAACAAAAACAAATTCAAGCATTTGGTCCCTAATATCTCGTGGGTCAGAAAGTGTTAGTGTTGTATATCCCTTGTATTTGTTGCAATTGATTGGGATATTGAAATGGGATACAATTTCCCATATGTACAAAACCTTAACTTTTGTTGTTATTCCAGTTCATAGGATAGAAGTTTTGGTGAATTGGTTCTCTATAGTTTCTTCTAGGTTGAGGTGTGTTATGTCTTGGTTGAGAAAAGTTATTTCTTCTAGGTGGAGGTGTTTTTGACCTAGACTCAGTTTTGACGTAACCCAAACTACTTTTAAGAGATGGTTTTAAAGATGGTTTCTTTGACTCTACAATCTTAATATGTATTAATTTCTCTCTAGTAATGACAAAATCTAATCTCGAAGACATAGGTGGGCTAAAAACGTGTTCTGCTACTTTTTCACTCCTTGATGGATCCACGAATCCAGGTATGGTGGATCTGTCATGTGCAATTTCAGTGGACGACCCAACAAAATTTATAGGTTTGGTTTCGCTTGTTGACGTTTTACAACTATCTAATCCTAGACCTATTTTACAACTAGATGACTTTTGATTATTTAACATTTCTCATAATGAATTAGCGTTTTTATCAAATTTTACAAACTTAACTTGAGTTTCCCAGAGTTTAACGTTTTCTAACTTAAGTTCTTGACACGACTTACATGTAATATCAATTTCTTTATTTCTCTTAAGTTTCTTAATTTTATCATTCAACTCTAAAGTTTCTTTTTCTAAAAGATCTATTTTAGTTTTCAAAATTTTATATTTGTTGATGATTTTTATGCTAGTTTCACACAAGTTATCATATTCCATTTGCGTACCATCATTATTAAGAGAAGAAGCATTATTACTATAATAAGAAGAGTTAAGAGTTACCTCGTTTGACGATTGAGCCATGAGACAAGTTTCATCGTTGGTTTTGTCCTCGGCTTCATTTTCGCTATCGCTCTAAAAACCTCCAATAAATGACTTTTGATCTTTGTTCCGAGAAGGCTTTGGACAATCGCCAATTAGATGATTTGGATCTTCGTATCTAAAGCATTTTCGATCACTCTTTCCTTTCTTCTCATCCTTTTGTCGGAATGATTTCCTTCCCTCTCTTGGTTGCTTAACAAATTTACCTTTTCTTCTAAAGAACTTTTTAAAGTTCCTCACGGCCATAGCATATTCTTCGTCATCACTTCCGGATGTCGAAGTTTCGTCCCACTAGACTATTTCTTAGCTTTCAAGGTAATGGACTTAAATCTTTCCTTTTTGCCTCTATAGATTTCAAAATCTTTTTCCATGACAACTTCATGTACTTTTAGATTACCGATAAGCTCATCTAGAGCTGGTGATGACAAATCTTTTGATTCTTATCGTCGTGAACTTTGCTCTTCATTTAGGATGTAATGCCCTAAGAAACTTCCTAACATAGTTTTTGCTAGAGAAACCTTCATCAAGAGCTTCAAGACTAGTAATAATAGTGTTTAGTCTAGCAAAACCACTATTAATAGATTCTTCTTCAAGGATAGTAAATTGTTCATATTGTTGAACAAGAAGATCAATTTTATTATCCTTTACTTCGCTATTACCTTGATGTGTGATTAACAACGATTGCCAAATATCTTTAGCCATTTTACACATAATTTTTTATACTCCTTTTTAAGTAATTACGCTCAATAAGAAGCCGGAATAGCTGAAATTGGTTCGTGTTCCGTTTCCAAAGTCAGTCGTCTTTACCCAAGTGTGAACTTCAGATGACTTCAGGGTCTTAACCCAGGGATAAATCTTTCTTCATAGATACAAGACATTCGTTGCTGATCTAAAAAAGATCTTCTCCCGTGGGCGTTAGCGGACGTTTTTCATTTTTCACTCGGTCTTTCGGTAAGTAAGAATATATTGATCGATGGAGGAGAACCCCCGAAGTCAACATAAATGAAGGGGCATACCCCACCCCAGGCAACCGAAAAAAGAACTCCGGTCGGAAGAATGGAGGACCGACCGACCCGGGTTTTCACGAGCGTTGGCGGGTTCTGGAGTGCCTGTCAAGGGCGCAATACATTATCCTCATTCTGTTCCGAATTGTAATCCCTAATAAAAAATAGTAGTTCAGTTATTCCTTTGACAGACAGTGAAAGTTTCAGGCAAAGACAGAGGATCCGATCCTGTAGTCAACTACCTGGCTCTTCCTTGCCCCCCTAAGAATCCAAGGGTGACCTTTGGACGTTGTCGTGACGCTTTGGTTACGAAGGTTATCGGGGTCTAGGTTTATGGATGGATGAAATGTGTTATAAAGAACCATTTTAACTTCATTATTTTTAGAAAGTCTTCTTTTAAGATTATCATCTTGAAGTTCAAAAGGAACTTCTTCTAAAGTTTGGATAACTTTGTTTTTCGCAACCGGTGGAAAATCACCATTCAAGATAATATGCCAAAGATCTAAATCCTTTGCTTTCACATAAGTTTCAAATCTATTTTTTCAATATATAAAATGATCACTTTCGAAAAGTGGTGGTCTTTGCAAAGATTGCCCTTCTAGGTATTTATCCGAATCTACAGATCGATTCAAGCTTTAATGTACAATATACGTTAAAGATCTTGGGTGACCTTCGCTTCGGATACTAATTGTGAAAACTAAAAGGGGGGAGGGTTGAATAGTTTTTACTGTTTTATAAATAAAACTTAGATTGTCAACATATGTGAAATTCAAGAGATATACACAAGTGAATATGATAACGATGCAATAAATAAATAAGTAATCTACGAAGTATAAACAAGTAAGGATAGGAAAGATCAAACCAATGACACAATGATTTATAGTGGTTCAGCTACGAAGCACCTCTTCGCCCTACTCCACTCCTCAAGTACCCAACTTGAGAGTTATCTTCACTATGTCAACAAACTCTCTTTAGGCGGAGAAAACTGTACACGTCACTTACAGTTTTTCCGGTACTAAGCTAAATACTGAGTTCTACTTCGAGATAGAACCAATCTAACACACTGCGTATTTTGTGGCCTAAATACTAACCTATAATACACATATGATACACACAACACATAACACAAGAGATAAAAGATAAATGATTATCACAACCGTGATGACACAAATAAACTAATAACACTTGAAGCTTCACGTCTTCGTTAGTGTTCTTCATTAAAGAGTAGAATGACTTGATCACTTGTAATGGATTATGAAACAAGTATAATGATCAAAGAACATGAAAATGATAAAAGCTAGAGAGAAAAATATTTATGAAGAGTTGTCTAAAATAAAGACTTAAGGTTGCTATTTATAGGCAACATTTGAAATTCAAAATCTGTCCCAACCAGTTGTACGCACAGATCCACGGATCTCCCATAGCCTAGATCCGTCCTTTGGTTTTGCTGGATCGGTGGGTTGCATCTTGGACATGTTTTTTCATTTTGTGATTAACTCCAAATCTTAACAAAATATTCTTATATACTTAAAAAAACTAGTTTATTAGATACTTCTAGAAGTAAAATATTTATTATCACTAATAAAGAATGATTTGCTAGATTTAGGAAGATTTGAAAAGATTGTTTCCACTTAAGCCTAATCCTATTTTGTCTTACATGATTAATATAACTAGATTATTATTAATCATGTGTTTACATAAAACATTTGATTAGAAGATGTTTATGCAAATGATTAACTTTAGATGCAATAAAAAATATTTTTCTTTGATCATTAACTATGTTTAATAATGCTATATTCATACCTTAAGTGATTAATCGTCGCCAAGTAAACTTTCGACAAAATAACTTGTTTAGATAAACTTTTATGTAGTATGACATTATATTTGTTATTATCAAAACATGAAGATCATTAAATATAAATATCGTTTTTACGCGGATATTTGTATTAACACAACATACCTAAAAGACCTGAGATAACATGCGAAAAATGTCAACAAATAATGTTGAGTGAAGTTCATAGGTTTTAATAAGTAAAGCAATGTAATCCATAGAGTTTATCAAGTAAATAAGTAAAACTCAAGCTTTGTTCATCGAGTGGCATTGCCATGCATTCAAGTCAGGTAATAATATTATTGCATCGAGCTCATGACACCGAATGTTAACCAAGATAATATAAGATTTTGCCCATAGAAGGTATACTTGCCAAATACCTTAATTCTCAATACAATGCATCAGTTTGACATGTATTCACTTGAGCGCTAATCACCTGGACGGTGATGTTAAACCCGATAGATCTATTCATAGTACAAGCGTTTACCAAGTATATAATTAACGGTTCATGAAATTAGGGACTTTTCAGGCAAATGGTACTCGGTGAACGACACGCTTTAGGAGAAAGAAATATACAACGAAACGACACATAAATCGTTTATAGAAATCAACATCATCCATATATGTTTATGTCTTAATTTAATTAGTAAAATCGTGTCTTAACGAAGATATATGATTTTTAGTTAAGTTCCGACACTTAGACGAAACGTTACTATTTTTGGAAAGCTTAGAAATTTCGAACGTAAATGTTGTCAAAAAATATTCCTTAATCCCAATTTACGTCTAAATGCACTTAGTGATCTTAACGTCTAGTTTTCCTTTTTATTTCGCTATCATATACTTTCGTATAACACCCTGTGTTTTCAAGTCATTGACGACATCGATAAATCCACAACGTACCTTTTGTATTGTACGCGTTTGCTTTAAAATCGTAAATGTTAAGCTAAATCGCGTAAGCTAAAAATTAGCGTTCAATGTAAACGGGCATCAAACAATTAAATGTTTACATCAAGCAAGGGTTAAGTAATTATTTTGAGAATAATTATTAACTTTGTTCATTTTATTTTTATTGGTTGCGTAAATTGATTACGTTTCGCAATAAAATGCGTTTAGGCACTCCCGGAACCACCAAAACTTTTCTACGCTTCAACAAATACCCACATTTATACCCAATACATGTGTACCTTACTTTCACCAGAAGGAATCTCTACGAAGGGATCTAAACTAAGAATCGCAAAAACCAAAGCAACTTTATTTATTTAACAAATATATAATGTTTATTAAGTTGATGGGAGCAAAAAGCCACAATTAACCTCTATGAGCTCTAAAGAGTTCCAACTACTCCACGCTTAGCATCTAACTTATATTCAACTCTATCATTTCTCGTTCTTCGCAAATTTAAAATCTTTAATAAAAAGATCCGCAAATGCTTAGTCTAATAAAAACAAGCTTAGCATATTTAAAGTCTATCATGGAAACTTGCAAACTCTTGGCTCTTCTCAAGCTAGAATTTGCGTTTTAAAGCTTCTTGTATAAAAGACTAGCAAAAGCTTTAATTTATTTATGTTAAGGGGCAAGCTAGAACGCAGCATGCTCGATCAAGTCAAAATTTATTCTTTAAAAAGACAGAACTACGTGTTAAAACACTTATTCTTTTTTTTAGTTTTGGCATATTTTTGCTATTTTTGGTTGAAAAACGAGGTTATGTGAAGACAAGGCGAATGCAAGTAAGATCAAATCTTTTAGCATATTTTTGCTATTTTTGGTGGGAAAACAGGGTTACGTGAAGACAAGGCGAATGCAAGTAAGATTAAATCGAACAATCCCCCCCCCTATACTAGAACTACACATTATCCTCAATGTGAGACTGTCACCCCATACTAATTTCAAGGTATAATCCAAATATTAAGGGGTCTCTACGCAAATCTAAAGCCGTTTATTAATTATGCTAATAGATAAACATTAATCAATAAGATCTAGGATATCGGATTCCCATATATAAGCATGCTAAGGATTGAAGATCGAGTGAATGATGGACAAAACCATGAGCACGAGAGTCTTCAAAATCTGGGCAATCCTGGACATAAAACACAAACCACAAAACACGAGAAAGGAAGAGGCGAGCTTCCTTACGTCACACTTATTAATAAATATTATACTAATATACTACTACTATGGATAAGCATGGGTTGCCACCCACGAAGCGCTTGTTTTTGTGCGAGTCTCTAGCTTGACTCTCCCCATATCATCGTGATATTAGGGACGAAACACGTAGAAGAGAAAACTTCCATCAGACATTTAGATGCCATCGGTTTCTAGAGAAGAAAAATGAAAAGCGGAGATGCCAGGGTCAAAAATGACATCCTCACTTCCGGAGGAGAGCGGAAGAGAAGATTCCATCGAATAAGTGAAATAAGGAAGGACAATTCGGATAACATATGTGAGGGAAAGATAATGGTGATCCTCAAAGGGTAATCTCACATATGTTGGAGAAAAAAAATTTCTTATGAATCCCGGGGTCAAAAACTTTGTCCTCGGTCATCAAATCATTAATTGGAGCATAGTACAAAATCTTCTTCCATTCATTCTTTTTAGATTCCAAATCAAATAAATCATCATTCTCTTTGAGAGGCGGTTCATTGATGAACCCCTCGAGAATGGAAGAAACGCTTATTTCAGGAGTAGACGGATCCCAGTGAAGTAGAAGCTCAATCTCATCAACGTCGCCACCTGGGTTGAAACACTCATCCTTATTAGCATCGGAAAGGGGTGTGACTAACAAAGCCGGCTCATGAAGGTTAGAAACATAAGAGTCCTTACTCTCGATGTCCTCTAACACCTCATCAAAAAGAGGATTTACCTCACTAGAGATATATTCGTCATCGAATTCGAAAAGAGGGTTCGAGTAAATTTTAACATTATCTTCCAGAACGTCCTCATCGGATAGTGACTCGTCATCACTAGAGGTAAAATCATCATTTGAATCAAAAAGAGGGTTAGAGAAAGTCATAAATTTTTCCTTAGAAACGTTAATGGGAGAGAAATCATCACACGAAGGTAAATCACAATCACTATCACTCTCAGATGTATCCTCGGACTCACTTGGGATTGGAACAAGGTTCTCAACACTAGACTTTATTACTTCGTCCGATTCCTTTTCGGGAATAGTGTTAAGTTCCTCATTCCCCATGATGAGAGAGTCCTCAGGCTCCAAAGTTAGTAAAATGGGTGTGATTGCAATAGACGAAGGTATTTGAGAAATAATTTCATTCAAAGGAATAGTACTTTCCTATATCATACGTCATCATCGTAATCATAGCAAAAAGATTTGACGTTGCCGAGGATAAGTACTAAGTTTAGCCACCTGCTATAAACGCCTAAAGCTCTTTTCTTTTTTATTAATATCATACTCAAACATTGATTTACTTTAAGCTCATCAATCATACTTTCACATTCCCTTTTAAAATGAATATCTATTTTCTCATTACGATAATCTTTAATTTGTAAGTCATTACTTAAACTTAACATTTCATCTAAATAATGCTGCTTTAGATCCTCCATATCTTGGATACTCATTTCTTGAAGAGGTGATTGATCGATATTAGCCGCTGCTTTTGTTGAAGAAACTTTTCACAAAATGGATTCGCATCATTTTCGAAGAAAGTCAATCATCTTTTGCATGATTAAGGTTCTCTTTAATACTCGAAGGCTGATGATTGATAGAATATTGTAGGGGTTGGTTAAAACCGGAATAGTTAGGCTCAAAATAGTTTTGATTCATCGGTTGACATTGAAAACTTTTATGAGAACCCCCACAGTTTTCACAACAAAGATATTGTTGTGGAAAACTCGGTGAATTTTGTGGATAATAATTATCACCAAAGTTTTGATTGTAACTCGGTTCCTGCTCATAGACAAGCGGGAACCGTGGTGGACAATCATAACCATGGTGAGAATCATTTCCATATAATTAGCACGAGTATGTCTCGTATTGGGGTTGTGGAGGGTAGTCGGAAAAATTTGGAGAATCATTAAAAGAATTCGGATTTGGATCATAAGCGAATGAATCTCCATCTCCAAAACAATATACAGAACAAACTTCATCCATACAATTTCTTCTACACCGCACACAAGTACACAGTTGAAACATATCACCAAACGGGCCTCCACACTTAAAACAACTATGTGGGGTGAATGTCGACATAAGAATTAAACAAATGAGGTTAAGAAAAGTATTTTTTTTAATTTTTTTTATGTATTTTAAAAAAGAAAAATATTTTTGGTAACTGAAAGTCAAAAGTGTACGGTAGCTCTCTAGAAAACGTACAAAGAAGCAGAGGAGCGGGTAAGCGCGAAGCATTTTAAAAACCTTCTCCTTTCAGGTTGAAGTTCGTAGGATCGACCCTCCTTATACCTCTCTTTTAGTTTGTTAACTAAAGATGAGCTGAAATGACAATTAACGAACGGTTATTTTCAATATTAAAATAAAAGAAAAATAAGAATAGAAGTGTAAAATATTTTTGTATTTTTATATAAAATAAAACAAAAACTTTCACGGGGAAAGGATCTTCAAGGCTCGAACACGAATAATCCCGCAAAAATAGCTACACCTCTCCCCGGCAACGGCGCCATTTTGATTCTCGTCCTTATACGTATCAAACAAATAACCCTCAAATGTATAATATATATAAAATACATATACGTAACCAAAGTATCATACAAATTATCTTTAGGAAAGAATAATAAGTAATCAACACGGGTATCGTTCTCCTCGGTGAGAGGTGAATGGAAATTCACGTTTATGTCGAGAATCGAGCTTGAATGTCATTAAAGATTTGGTTTTGGTTTCTAATCTAATAACGCAAAGGGAAAAACACATAAAGGCAAACTAAACTAAAATTAAAGACATAATTAAAAAAATAATGACAATTAAACACTTAACGGTAAATAAATGACTAACGGACTAACGAAATATTATCAAATAAAAATCTAGAAAAATAAAAATGCAAATTTCTAACACTTAAATGCACTAAATTAATTTTTAGAAAAAAGAAAATTATTTTTTAAAAATTTTTTAACTATTAAAAACTAATTTTTAAAAGAAATAATAAAGAAAAAATCAATTAAAAATATTAAACTAATTTATAAAAATCCGAGAAAAATTAGGAAAATACTGGACTCATCAAAAAACTTATTGTTTACGAGAAAGAACGATTCAAAAGCTTAAGTAGATAAGTTGCATATAAGCTAAAACATTTTATTAAGCTATAAAAGGAAACAAAGAGTAAATGAAATAATTAAATGAAGCATAACAGAAAGTCCTAAGGGCGCTATTGGTTAGGGTGTTGTGTGTGTGAAGGGGAGGTCACAGGTTCGAAACATGTGACTATCCTTTTTTTTTGTAAAACATTTTTTTTTCTTTTTTTTTTGAAACAGGTAAGCAATAAGCTGAAAGAATAACTTTTTGAAAATGACTTAATACTTAAACTTAAAAATAAGCAATGAAAAGCACTTAAACAGCTAAAAATTAAAATAAGCTAAAAACACTTAATACTTAAAATAGTTTAGACTTTTGAACTAAATAAGTTGTCCTAAAAGGGAAATAAGCTGAAACAGAACTTAACACTAGCCTAATGAGCTCAAATGATAAAGAAATAAGCTAAGACAATAAGCTAAAAACAGCTGAAAATTTTCGAAATAGTTAAAACTCACAAGGTACTTGACAGACTTTTAAATTTAAAAGCTGATAAGCTTAAGTGAGAAGCTAAAAACCACAAACTGATTAAGATTGCGAGCCATACATCTCTTAAAAGCTGAATTTAAGAAATTTAAACAGTGAAAAGTACATTAAATAGATAATGTACTTGGTAAAATGATATTAAGATATATACTTGACATATTAGGATATTTACATGATATAAACATAGATATAGATGGTATTGATAGAGGTTGCATCAGCTCGTTTACTTTAAAGATGCAAGTTACGTTGCATAATAAGATAAAGCAAAAAATTTCCCTGTAAAAAGGTGGTATATATATAATAGATAGATAATTACATTGATGAAAATTATGGGTTGTTATATAAGATGTAGAGAAGTGATGGTTAACTCCATATCTTTTCATGGTCCTTTCCATTATTTTATTGCAGAAGTGAGTACCTCGGTCACTGATTAGGGCTTTGGGCATTCCGAAACGGCAGAATAGTTTCTTTAAGAAAGTGATAACCACTCGGGCATCATTGGTTGGTAAAGCTTGAGCTTCAGCCCATTTAGATACGTAGTAGACACCAACAAGAATGTATTCAAACTTATGTGATTTTGGGAATGGTCCTATAAAGTCAATACCCCATGCATCAAAAATTTTACATACTTGAATGTTAGTTAATGGAATCTCATCACGTTTCAATATATTTATAGTCTTTTGGCATGCTTCGCAAAGGAAGACTAGAGTATAAGCTTCTTTTATGATTGTCGACGAGTAAAATCCTGAATCTAGGACCTTTTTAGCAGTTACATTTGGTCCATAATGTCCACCGGTTGGTCCATAGTGACATTGATCTAAAATGGTTTGGGTTTCTGGTCTAGATACACAGCGTCTGATCATACCGTCAGAACATAATTTGAAAAGATAGGGTTCTTCCTAGAAGTAGTGTTTGAGGTTAGAGAAGAATTTGTTCTTTTGTTGGTACGTCATTCCTTTTGGTATATCTCCAACCAAATAGTTTGCAAAGTCTGTGAACCATGGTTCATTTCTGGTGTTAATTTCCATAAGGGTTTCTCCGGGAAAGTTGTCGTCAACCTCACCGTCATCACTTGACTCGTTATTGTCAATCCTAGATAAGTGATCGGCAGCAACACTTTCTGTACCTTTTTTATCTTTGATCTCTATCCCGAATTCTTATAAGAGTAAAATCCATCAAATAAGACGGGGTTTTGCGTCTTGTTTCTTAAAGAGATGTTTAAGAGCTGAGTGATCAGTGTGAACAATAGTTTTTGATAGTATAAGATAGGATCTAAATTTTTCGAATGCAAAAACTACAGCCATAAGTTCTTTCTCGGTTATGATGTATTTTTGTTGAGCTGGATTGAGAGTTTTGCTTGCGAAGTAGATTGGGTGAAAGTTTTTACCATCTTTTTAACCTAAGACAGCTCCGACTGTGAAATCACTTGCATCACACATAAGTTCAAACAGAAGATTCCATTTCGGGCTTACGATCACAGGAGCACATATGAGTTTCTCTTTTAATAATTCGAATGCTTTTTGACATTCATCGTTGAATTCGAACAGAGTATCTTTTTCAAGCAGCTTAGTTATAGGTTGGGCAATTTTCGAGAAATCTTTTATAAATCGTCGGTAAAAGTCGGCATGTCCAAGAAAGCTTCTAACACCTTTGATGTTAGTGTTGGGAATTAAACTTTCTCACACTTAGTACTGCCAAGCTTAGTTAGTACTGGCAGGGTTGAAGTTAGTACTGCTAGAGTTGAGTTAGTATTGCCAGTGTAAACTTAACACTGCTGATGTAGAATTATAACTGCTAAAGAGATAAAGACCTGCTGAAGGGATAAAGACGTGTGATATGATTTGTATTAGTTTATTTTGTGTATATCTTATATTATTAGAAAGATTCGTATAAGATAAATATTTAGAAGATTTGTAGTTATCTTATAAAGGACTCCTTGGTGTATAAAAAGAGATCCTAGGTTATGATGTTAAGGGTGATTATATAGAGTTGCATGCATAACTTCAAGGTTGTAAACCCTAGTACTAGACAGAGTACTCGTATTATTGATCTTAATAATATTGAAGATTTTTGTTACATCTTTGTTCAATCATATTTAATGTTACATTCATAATTCTTCTAAGTATTAAAGAGTAGATTCCACATACACTTTAATATACACACAAAGTTTCTACCAAAGTTGTTTTGGATTTATCCAAGGTAACTTAACCTTTACAAGCTAAGGAATAGATCTTGAGTTGGGATCATCAGTTAGTAGGGGGTGGAAGTTTTAAGATTACGTTGATTTTTGCTTTGTCGACTTTAAGTCCTGCGCTAGACACCTTGTGTCCAAGCATAATTCCTTTTTTAACCATAAAGTGACATTTTCCCAATTAAGGACAAGATGAGCATCTTTACAATGCTGGAGCATTTTATCGAGATTATTTAGGCATTTGTCAAAAGAGTTTCCAAAGACGGAGAAATCGTCCATGAATACTTCGATGGATACTTCAATCATGTCATGAAAGATTGCTAACATGCACCTTTGAAATGTAGCTGAAGCATTACATAATCCGAAAGGCATTCGCCTATAAGCGAATGTACCAAAGGGACATGTGAATGTTGTTTTTTCTTGATCATTAGGATCGATAGGAATTTGAATATATCCAGAAAAACGATTGAGGAAATAGAAATATGTATTTCCTGTGAGTCTTTCCAACATTTGATCCATAAACGGTAAAGGAAAATGATCTTTTACAGTTGCTTCATTGAGTTTACGATACTCGATGCATACTCGCCAACCCGTAACGGTTCTTGTTAGGACAAGTTCATCATTTTTGTTTGTGACTACTGTAATACCACCTTTCTTTGGTACACAGTGAATAGGACTAACCCAAGAACTATCAGCAATTGGATAAATAATACCGATATCCAAGAGTGTAGAATATTGGATATCATAACACAATCAATGATTTAGGGGTTGGCCTAATTTGTAGAGAGAGAAAGTAAGTTCTAGTAAGAGAAACTACACCTTATGTGTGTGTTTTATAAATTGAACAACCAACCCCTTCCCATGGCTGGAAAGGGGGTATAAATACAAGAGTTTGATGCCCCTAAGTGGGCTATAGAGTAGGCTAACAAGTGGGTAAAGACCCGGCCTAACACCATACGTCATACGGTAAAGTCTACGAGCTAACCTATGCTAGACATTACATGGGGTGACCGAGTCTTTTACATGGATTTTCTAATATCTAACAATCTCCCCTTAAGGGAGGTCACACCAGAAAATACAAATTGAATCCTAGCAATCTATGAGTTGATCTTTGACTCTGGCTCGTAGTCTTTGATTCTTCATTCATTGATCTCTTTGTACATAATGTAGTGAACTTTGAGCTTAGTTCCTTTGACTTGTGTGATCTTTGAGCATTCTTTGATATCATCAGCCAAAGTAAATCTCTAAATCATCCTTGTGGTAGTGTTGCCTCCATGTGATGTTGTGACCTTCAGACCGGCATGCTCACACTTTTCTGGATCATGATAGCAAGCATCAGAGTTGCGGAAGCTGTGTTGTAGGTCTTTTAGTTATCATAATGTCTATGATTAAGAATATGAGGTGTGAGCATGGGGTCATAAATCGATGTGTCTCTTGCCAGCATCTGTTATCGTTGGGATTCCTGCATGTATATGTTAGTAATAAACAAACGAAAGTGTCTTTGTTCACTTTCGTTGAATAAGGTTGCAAGAACCACAGTTCCCCGTTAATCGGTATAAATACTGCCTGTAATCAGGTAGAATTCCAAAGAATCTCCTTGACAGGGTTTCGCAGCTGTGCTAGTCGTTCTTAAACCGGAGCATCTCAAAGTAGACAAAGCATGGAGTAAGTGAACTAGTGAATTAGAAACCCACTGATTAATGAGAAATTGATTTGAAAATCAGTCGCGTGTCACTCAGAAAAGAGTTTTTGTGACGCATCGAAAGTTTTATATCATAAAATCAAATTTCATCAGAAACACATTTGTTTTGAAAGATATACACAGTCAATGTGCTCAAAAATCAGTTGTTGAGCACATCGAAAGGTTTTTCAAAAACAACTCGTCAATTCATATACTAGAACAAGTTTGATTCACTTGGAATCGCCCCATTGTTGTTTTCTAGTTGTCACTAGTTTGATCCTTAAGAGGATCTTACAAGTTACCTACCAAGAGCTTGTTTGATGATGGCTCTAGAACGATTTCCATCTTCATTGTGAGTACTTACGTATCACTTGGATGTTCTGGCAATACCACGAGGATAATGCGTAGGACTCTTAAGATCTTGCTTGTTATCACAGTGTGTGATGAACAAGCATAGTTTGTATTAGTGTCCTAACGAGATTTATGGATGATCTCATGGCTCTAGACTCAATAGTGCACTTTTGGTTTTAGTAGTCGGAGGCTGGAGCGGACTGCCACCTTTTCAATATCGTCTAACTCGGAGTGAGAGAGACGATAGAAATGTATTGATCTCCGTGAGAAATGAAACAAGAATCCTTTGAGGGATCTTGAGTGGCTAGGGAGGGTTGTGCAGCGTATCACTGGGTCTATGATACTTGTCTTCAATGTCAGCAATCAACCATGTGATTCTGACAGCATATGTAGTGACCCGATTTCTGCCTAATGTTTAAGGAGGGCTGCTTTCTTTTCACCCTTTATCTTAACATTTCTTTTTCATTCTTCAACCCCTTTAGTGCTTACCGAGACTTCATTACTAGAACCTTGTTGGGTATGTTCCAGTACTAGCTCCATCTCAGTCCGCACTATTCCCTTATTCTCATATTACTTCCTTTTAATCATACCTAAGGACTTCTACACTAACTAGTGAATTATCCCTGGGTAGATCCCTTTGGCTCTGGCGGGATCGTGGGAATGATTACCTAACCTTACCATCCTTATAACTCCGATAGAATAATTACAGGGTCGGTCTTTGGTATTTCCATAATTTCCATCATACACCATTCGCTCCCCCTTAATACGTGCATCGAATTCAAAATAGTTTAGCACATATGGGAGAGCCTACACTTGAGTCTAAAAGATCACATTTTTATTAGATTTTCATATTAAAATCACATTCTCTCCACCGATCAAAAATTTCAAACCCTTTGAGATTTAGGATATCAATTGATTTAAATATGTTAGAAAAATTTAGGAGAAAATGTGTCTAATTTATACAAGCTGATAATGGAACATATTCATGATCCCCTCAATTATGGGGGGACATAATTCATGTCAGTTATTATGAGTTTGTTCTAATGGTTACAAAATTTGACACAAACTCATAAAAGACAAAATATACCGACACAAAACACATCTTAATCACTACTGTATAATGTACATAAGGATACCCCACAAGAAATAGACCTTAATTGCAGAGATGATATGATTATTCGGTTCTTTGTAGAAGTCTGTAGTCTCCCTCTCTTACTCATCCACCAACAAAGCTTTCCAGGTTACGGAAGATCCTCTTTGTCTTAAGCCGTTTCTGAATGGAAAACATGAACTCCTTGCTTCTTTCAATATCTTTCCTTGTCCAAAACCGTATGTCCAAACCCGGATTCATCTCGTTGACCTTGAATTCCTTAACCCGGTAGTCCAGTGCCTCATCAATCTGTTGCAGAGTGCCATCGCTGAACTTGTGGATCTCATTGAAGCGCATGATCATCTGAACCCCATATTTATCCCTAAATGTGATGGCTCTTGGAGAGTCAATTACGGTGAAGTCGTGCTTGAACTCAAGACCAGTTGCATCCCATCAAGGTTTGGTAAGGTTTAGCTGAGTCTGGTAGCTCTCAATCCCCAGTTGGAAGTCTTTTACTCGTTGTCTGATAACTAAGTTTTTGGTCCATAGGTTGACTGCAGTAGTGAGAATCTTCTTATCTGTGGGTGGTTGGTGGTTCAGGTGACCTTGAAGGTTCAATGAGTACAAATCTTCAAAGTCACTTGGGTATAAATATTTGAAGTCTCTTTCTGCAATGTATATTCCTGTAGATCAGCTCTACAAAGGACAATCTTATTTATGTAATCATACCCATATAAGGAGAAGACTTCAATTCGGACAACACTTAAGATTCGCATGTGAGTCCGAACAGCTCTGCGATTACCTTCAAATGTGTGTCTGTCAATGTAGAATCGTTATCTTTAGAACCACCAGTGAGAGATACCATACATAGAAGCAATGTCATACTTGCATTCTTCTTTAATCCATATCTGATCGGGTACCATTTGCTCTAAGCCAACATCAGGATAATAGGCTGCTTTCATTTTTAAGATGGACAACGCACGTCTGCTACCCTTGTAACCATATCTGAGATACTCCAAATCTTTGTTGAAGAAGAAGTCAGATTGAATTGTGACATGACCCTGTGGACCACCCAGTGGTAGTGGTTTACTGACATTATACTTGAGGATTGCATCGTCTACTTGATCGGTGAGTAGTTTGTGGCATTCTTCCATTTGATACTGGAGGTGGATCACATCAAGATGGAAAACTTTAACAATTTCAAATGCAGGGCCTTCCAGATCTTTTTGTGTAAGTTTAGTAATCCCTTGCTTCTTATAGTGTCAGTCCATAAATGTTGCCATATCATCGGTCTGAGCAAGTAACGAGTTCTCTAGTGGATGTGCATAGGTGGATGCAAGAGCAGATGCCCAGTTGTTCATTGGGATAGGCAGGTCAGATGATGGAATGGACCAGGCAGGTTCTGGTGTAGCAGGTCTGTCTTCCTCAGAAAGTGGCTTCTACCAATCTTGCTTCAAATTTACCTTAAGAATGTGAACATTCCCAATGTCTTCATCATCAGATGAATGTACCTATTCGTCGAGAGTCGAATCAGCATCCATATGTAGATCTTCAGGAATTGATGAGACAGACAGCTTAAGTCTTGTGTCAGTAGTCGTCCAAGCCGTATATTCAGCTGAAGTCGCTGTCTTTGAAGAGCTTGGGGTAGTTGTGCTTTTGGACTGATCACTCTGGTTGATGGATAGAAGTGGAGGAGGAGGAGGCAGTTGAGACGATCCAGAAGCGCCAGAGGTTCCTGAAGTTCCAGATGGACCTGCAGGTGGTAGAGGAGGGGGTGGCTGATGAGGTAGAGACCCAGGTGGTGTTTTGGGTAACTCATGTCTCCTTTTCTTCTTTCTTCATGCTTCAGCCAAATCAGTTAGGAGCTGGTCAGAGTGATCACGGTCCATTGACTTCTTCAGAGCTTCGTACAGCTTCTTGTGATCTTCATGAGCTTCGTAGGATTTGGTTTCCCACATGCGGTGGTAAAGAATCTCTTTCATGTCAGCTTTTGGCAAATCTCTAAAGCGATCCCTGAGTGGAGCTTGAATGGCCCAGTCAACAGCATCCGTAACAATTTCATCCATTGCTTTGCTCAACTGATGGGGAATATCAAGATTCTCTAATTTGTACAATCTGGACCCATGTTTGTCCAATCTTTCCTCCAGGGCTAAGTTGTCTTGTAGCAGATCCGCCATATGTTGTTCAAGCCCACCGATGCGCTGAATTAAGATCGAATCTGAGGAGCCTTGTTGTGGTTGAGTTGGTGGTGGTAGAAGAGATGTTGTTGTTGTGATTGCTGTGACAGTTGATGTTGATGTTGGTAGTGGTGCTTGAACCGTTGTGGAGACTGGTTGAGAGACCATGAGATCAATAACCGGAGTGGTCATTAGAGGAACATGAGAGGTGTCTTGATGAATGGGAATCGTGACCATTGACTAAACCTCCAAGTCAGTATTGGTTTTCTCAGGTTCGTCTTCCTGTGACTTCTCCTCAAGGAACTGATTGGTGAAGCTGAATTCCTTATCAAGATTTTGTAGAGAAGACAGGGTTCCACCAAAGCTTGCAGGTTCCTCAAGTCTCACTTGATCTTTAGTTGGGAGTTTAAGGTTCTCCTGAACATTTGGGTAAGCCGTTGTAGTGAACTCTTCATCCATTTTCTTAGGGTTTTGTTAAATTGAAGAATTAGTGACCTCAACGTCCATGTGTTCAAGGTTTGGTCCAGCATGAACAACATGACTTGGTTGAGGTTAAGAGACTACAGCATCACCAGGGTTTGATCTAGCCTGGCCTTCATCTTGTATACCAGGGTTTGGGCCTTCGTCTTGATCTCCAACATCAATCCCTGGCACTTCCTCATCAGATTTCGTCTCACTGTTAGTCATACCAAGTTCTGCATATAATGAAGAAGATTCATCATGTCCTAAAGGTTCAGTTGGTGTAGAACTACGCCTTTGGAAGATATATTAATCAACAGGGCTCTTTTTCTTTAGAGTCTGAAGGTTGAGTAGAACTTGAGTAGCTTGTTCTTCACTGATTTTCTCTTTCCCCTTTCCCTGTACCTCCGAGAGCGGTTGAAATTTTCCAGATTCAGGTTCTCTAATCACCACCGGTGGGAGTGGACCCTGATGTGCAGCTTGAACATCCTTTAAACTTTATTCCACTGCCTTTTGCAGATAAGCCTCTTCGTCACCAAACCTGGGTTCATTCACTGAAACACCTTCATCTACGAACTCATCTACTAACTAAAGAGAGCTCTTTTGCGTTCGCTTCTTGATCACCTTACCAGCTTTAGGTCATTTGGCTAGAGATGGTGCCTCAGAAGACACCTTGACTAGTTTACGCTTTTTACTTTTGTCTTTCTTAGAGGGTTCAGTTGTTGCAGGTGTTGGTTTGGGTGGTCAAGAAGCAGTAGTCTTGGGAGCCTTGGCGGCTGCAGGTTTTGTGACTAGTGCTGCTTTAGGTGCTAAAGGATTTGATTGCTTGGTTGCTTTGGGTTTGGTAGCCTTAGCAGGTTTATGTGCAGGAGAGTCAGGATCACTAACTTCTTCACCGGCAAGATATCGCTGATGCTTAGCTACTTTCGCCAGATAAGCATTGTAGTATTGTTCTCCTTGAATGTTAGCAGTGATAAGATTATTTGGAATAGCATCCCAAAGACTTCCCTTTTGGTTCCTTTTGCACTAAACTTGAGATAACCCAGAACAGACTCTTCATTAGGCAAATGAAGTGGAGAACCTGGTCTTGGGTGGAATTTGTGCTTGCTTTGTAGGTGATGGATGATCAGCTTGGTGAACCTAACACTTGGGATCACAATGAGGGTGGCTTTCTTCTTTCCCAGAGTATGATGTGCCAGATTCTTTTTGTCTTCGATGAAAGTATGGATGGATTAGGTGAATTCTTCCCATATCCTCTCTACATAATCAATATGGGCTCGTTTGACAATGCCCCATAGAATCTGTAACACTGGAGCCCTTGGTCTTTCAAACCCTGAAGTCTTTCCCGTAAGTCACAAATTAATGATTGTTGTGAGTGCTCTCCACGGCTGAAACATGTCATTCGTTATGACATCAGATAAGGTTCTGACAACTCTCGTTGACAAATTTGATAAGGACATCAGGAGTTGGTGGGGAAGAAAATGCATTGTTGTTGTCGACTGGTGTGATTTGAAGGGTGTCTCTGAGTGTGTCTTTGGTGAGATCGAACCATTGCTCATCTAGTTGACAACTGTAACTCCCAGTGGTTTTGTCATATCGAACAGTGTCCCAAAACTGCTGAATATAGATTGATGGAATTGTCGAGGAAGCAATGAAAGCTCTGAAGAAGTTGGTGTGCTTCAGAATGTCCACTGAAATCTTGTAGATTGGATTCCTCTGCGACCTTTCAACATCCAAATAGCAGTTGCTTTTTCCTACAGGCACCCATCTGCTACGAGGCAGGATATGTTTATCAGTACGAGTGGGTGGTGCCATAGCAGGTGTGTGTTTAGCAGGAGCATTAACATTAACATCAGCCATTGTATCTGCACAATCACATCCACAGAAAGGCATACATATAGAACAAAGATGTTAGATGTGAGCAAATGCTCAGGAGATATTCAGTTATGGACTAAATCTTATAAAAGGACACTGAGATCATATTAAAGTGGTGATCAATAGATTTGGTCAACTCTTGAGTCAACAGAAGTTAACTCATGAAAGAGAAGACAAAACGCAATGACCAAACCACAATGACCAAATGGCAAATTTTCAAGCAATACTAGACAAACCGCAGAGGTTAAGACATATTAGGTAGAGCAAAACGCAAGACACAAAACCCAATTAGTCAACAAAATGCAATTACACACAAGTCGCAGACATCTCCCAAGCAAAAGACAATTCATCAAAACGCAATGAATATTTTATTAAAAATGACCAAAACGCAATCTATTCAAAACGCACGAGACAAGTCGCAACAAGCAAAACGCAGTAGGACAAAACGCAGTGAATATTTTATAAAAAATAATAAAAAACGTAAACATTTCAAAACACAAGAGACAAGACGCAGTCAGACAAGAGGCAATCCGTCAAAACGCAAGGTATATTATATTCAAAATACACAAAACGCAATCATTAAAAAAATTCGAAATGAGGGTTTTAATATTTTAATGGTCTTCAAAGCAAAACGCAATGACTTGCGTTTTGACCTGTTTAACAATTAATAAGCAAAACGCAACTGGGATAATCAAGGATAAAACGCAATTGAGAATCAACAACAAAACGCAGCTAATTATATAATAGGCAAAACGCAACTAAGACTGTTCTACCTAAAACGCAATCAAGAACATTATAACAAAACGCAGCCAAGAATATTATAACAAAACGCACTCAAGACTGTCTTAACAAAAACGCAGATTCTAACTTTCCAATCGAGACTTCCAAGGCAATACCAGATCATGAGTTACGTTCTAAAATGCTCACTAACCTATTAACAACAACAAGAGGTCACCACACATATCATACGATCACAATTTTGACTTAAAAAGTCAACTTTTACACGACAATCACAAGGACCATAAAATAACGATGGGGGATCCAATTCAGGCATCAACGAAGCATCATGTATGTAATCTAATGCTAACCCAACAATCAAAACTCAATTACAAACACTAACCAAGATTTGGATGATGATTTTGCACGAAGATCTACAAAAGAACACGATTTAATGAATTTCAGGCCATGATGTTATAGATAAAGCATATTTAGATGATAAACAACATTAAGCAAGCATTACCTAAGCAAGAAAACACACAAATGGCCACGAATCAAGCAAAATGAAAGATGTTGCGATTTGGGTTGAGAGAGAAAACAAGAGTAAAGTTTGACTGGTCTTTGGAGTTTTGACCAAGTCAAAACGCAGAGGGCTTATATACTTAAGTACAAGTTTCAGCATATGGCAGATTTGGTCCCTCCTTTTCATGTTTCACTTCCATTTAAGATATAAGTATTACTAAGGGATTAATTAAGATGCATAAATGGCACAAATGGTCCTTTATATTTTATGAGTCTAGGAAACAAATAGCAAATAGCACATAAGACCCTATACTTTCATATAACTGACAAATGTGGCCTTTTTGAGTTAACACACGTTTAACTCCCCCTTAAAATGTAACCCCAATAGATACAAAACCTTTCTCAATTATTTATACGATGTATAAAAATGCCCGTTAGATGTCATAAATTTTGAAAAATACTCTCCCCCTCAATCAATGACCCGTTTTCTATTAAAAGAGCTGTAGTCGTTGATTGAGTATCAAATTGATGAAAACACAAGTCCGATTGATTTTCCAACAACATCAAACCACCATGTGAAATCCAAATAATTTTCTGAAGAATCATAAACGGAAAATTATAAGGATAGACAGAAGACTTCTCTTCCGTATCAGGAAATAATGCACTGAAGCATACATTAGATCAAGGTTGCATGAATATTAAGTAATCCATGCCCGGGAGAACTTAATCATCTGTTTTTTGGAACAGTCGTCTTTTTGGCGACATTCTTTCCTCATTTTGAAAACTGGGTAGCGGTCTGAAATAACTGTAAGCCATACAGACATGTTTTGAAAAGTTTGAACTTCCGTTCGAGCTTCATTTAAAGACCTGTGTCGTTATTGAATGACATTTCTAGGACCGCAAATGTTATCGATAAATGGAAGACATGTCTTGAAAAACTATTTTTGGTATTTTCTATTTTTTGATTTTTATGGTTTTTATTGGTTTTATATTTTTGTATGTTCTTTTTGGTTTTGAATATGTACATATTTACATAGGATATAGGAAGACCATGTTTTACTCCTCTTCTCTTTCCTGAAGACGTTTAAGAGTTTCCGGAGACATACTCTTCATACCAAGTCGCGGGAGTAGAAATTCGAACCGCTCTCTTGGCAATGCTTTTGTGAATATGTCCGCGAGCTGATAATCTGTAGACACGAAGTACAATTCAACCACACCTTTCTCAACCTGCTCTCTTATGAAATGGTGTCGTATGTCAATATGCTTGGACCAGGAGTGCTGGACATTATTGCAGCATAGAGCAATGGCAATACGATTGTCACAATACAAGGGAATTTTATTGAAGGCAAAGCCGTAGTTTGTGAGCTGTGATCTTATCCAAAGTATCTGAGCACAGCATCCAGACATGGCAATGTATTCTGCCTCTGTAGTTTAGATCGCAGTGCTCTTCTGTTTCTTTGATGACCAGCTGACTAATTTATCTCTAAGGAATGAGCACTTCCTGACGTACTTCTTCGTGTGTCCTGACAACCTGCATGACCCTCATCTGCATAGGCCGTTAGTGCCATAGCGGTGTCTTTCGGATACCAAAGACCCCAATTAATGGTTCCTATAAGATATCGAATGACCCGTTTAAGTGCTTTAAGGTGCTTTTTGGTAGGCGAAGCCTGATACCTAGCACACATGCATACAGCGAATACAAGGTCGGGTCTGCTGGCAGTGAGATACATTAGGGGGCTGACCATACTAGGAAATCGAGTCTGGTCAACTGGAATCCCTAAGGGGTCCTCTATAACACCCCGTGTTTTAGGGTCATTGACGTCGTTAATAAATTCACTATGTATTTTTAGTATTGTACGCGTTTGCTTTTAATCGTAATCGTTAAGTTAAATCGCGTAAGCTAAAAATGATCATTCAATGTAAACGGGCGTCAAACAATTAAATGTTTACATCAAGCAAGTATTAAGTAATTATTTTGAAGATAATTGTTAACTTTGTATAATTTATTTGTATTGGTTACGTAAATTTGTTATGTTTCGCGATAAAGTACGTTTAGGCATACCCGGAACTACATTAATTAATCTACGCTTCAACAAATTCCTATTATTATTTCCAATGATCAAAGAGTTTATAAACTTTACCCATGGTTGTTAAATAGGACGCCCCATATACAAGAAATAAGCAAGACTTATTCAATTTACAAGTATACATTTTATATAGCAAGACTACACTTACATATTTACTTATACTTTCAAAAGTGCAAGTGTAATACTTTCATTTTATTTAACTAGTGAACACAACCCTTGAATTCATGGGATCATGTCCACATTAGGAAGCATAGAAACATAAAACCATACCTAAGGTCTTGTACAAGTATGGACTCATAAGACTTAGTACATGACTAGTGGTATTGACCACTAGTCACCCTTATTCCACCCATGTGCTGTCCCCTCCGCCTTTGGATTCTAAGAGAGATAAACATATACACTTCAACACTTAACAAAAAAATCAATTTTCTCCTCCTTTTGCTCTTTTATAAGCCACGGCAAACAAACCCCCTTTTCTATAATCCATATCTTGATTTTAAAAGACCATACAAGCATTCACACATCATTCCTATGATAACCTTAGGTGTTTTTAAGGGTTGGTTAAAGGTTTACAAGTATTGAAGCAAGAAAAGCAAGATTAGGGTTTCTAATTGGAATTAGGGGTTTTTTTTTCAAGTTGTTGCAAGCTTTGGTGTTTATCATCTAAACTAGGTTTTAGATATTGTGGTTCATCATATTACATCATATTAAGGTCATCTAAAACCCTTTATGTCTTTACATTTATCATTTTATGTGTATATATGTTTCTTTTTAAGCAAAATCCCATTTAGGACCTTTTTAAACATTGTTAATCTAAAAGAGTTTATACTTGCTGATCATCATTTTGTACATTTTTTTTCATAATATTTTATGTGATTGGTAATATAATGATATAAATGGGATTATAGTATGTAACATGTTTGTTAAAGCATAAAAAGTGTTACATAAAACTAGTGATTAAAAAGTTACTTAAGAAAGTTTAAGATTTTCAAAGCCTTATTAGGACTTGATATTTTGGTCTCATGGCACCATATGGACCCATAGACGGTTTATTTAGGTATGGCATAATGATATAAAAGGTTGTGGAAAAAAACTTGTGGTATTTTATCTAGGTTAAAAATCTATTAATAAAAAACAGTGTATATTAATTAGTTATATAAAGGACACTTAAAAGGGCTGTTTGGTTTCGGAATTCAAACTGTAGGGATTAATTTTTATAAAAATAATACGTCTCATGAAGATTATGAGCATAATATATGAAACTTGAAAAAACAGATTTATACAAAAAAAAGATTGATAGTTTACGAGTTTTACGATAATAACCGGAGTTGAGTTATAAAAGAATTTTTATAAAAACTTGTTATAAAAATTATACAAACAGTAAGGTTTTGGTAATTTTTATTAAATAACACTATTTTTTAGATTCAAAAGTATATAAGAAACGTAAAATTTTCAATTAAAAACGAAGATAGAAGTTATGAATTACGAGATAGTTTTATATACTTAAAAATGTTATAAAAATTTACTTTATAAAACGTTAATACAGGGTTTATAAAAGTAAATTTTATAAAAACAAGTTATCAAATACATATCAAATAATTATGGTATATAAAGTTTAGTATTTTTCATAGATTACACATATTTTTAGGATTCCAAAATGATAAGAATCATAATTTTTCAATCGATAACGAAGAAGTTATGAATTACGCGAGATTATATACTTAAATGTATAAAAATACTTTTATAAAACTATTTTTATAAAAGTTACTGTTCATCTTAGATTTATAAATTTTTTAAACATCATTAATAAGATAGAACTTTTAATAACAAAGAATCGCTAAAAACGGAGCTATAACGAACAAAATACGACATTTACGGGTTTTACGATCACTAAAACTATAAAAATAATTTTATAAACTGGTGTGAACAGTAAAAAGTACTGTTCACCAGGGGACATGAAATACAAAAATGTCATATTTTGATACGTCATCTTAATACGAAAGCGTGGACATAAGAAACGTAAGAAACGGACCTAAAACGATAAAGTTATGTCATTTTTACTAAAGATATATTTATAAACGATTTCACTTTATAAATATGACTTCACTAAAACAATTAGATGGTGATTAGCTATATAGAATTATATATGGTAGTAGTTACCCAATGTGATTAGTACTTATACGACCTATATTGGATTAGGTTGCACTCGATCATTACCGTGACGCATTTTCTGTGATATACTTGATATACGCTCACTCAAGGTGAGTTCATAGCCCCACGTTTTACATGATTTGTTTTATAAGTTTTTGGGGTGAGAAACATGCACTGTTTTATAATTGGACACAAGTGGATAAGTTTTACATCATGATTACGTGTTGCCTAAGTAGCGATAACCCTAGTTGAGCCCATTATCATGAACTAGTAAGTTACTGGATTCATATGAGCGTGAAGGTTATGAATTAGATCGATAGTAGGATTGACATCACCCGTTCGTGTGATTAGCTATCACTGGGCAACGAACGCTGTATACCATGTATGACTTTGGTTGTTGTGGGCTAAAACATCATCACGGGCCAATGTTGGCATTTATATGGTATTCATTTATGTCGAGCTTCAGTTTCATGAGGCTTAGGGGCAACGTTATTACTTGTATATGATGTCTTGATGTTGCGTTATCTATACACTTGGGAAATCTTGTGGTCTACAATATACGATTTGTCATACCTATGAATTCACCAACTTTTTGTTGAGGTTTTAATAGCCAAGTGTTTTTTCAGGAGTTCAATAAGCACTGATGTGCAAGGGGATTCATTGGTGGTTTTGATTTGGATATCTTGCATTAAGATTTTGTCGAATTACATTTTGTATATCTGCTTATGGGCTAGGAATCTTTGTTATTTGAAAAGTGAACTAAGTGAGACTTCGGGCTTATGTAACAAATCACTTTGCTAAATCATGTATCAATTTGAAATGGATTTTTGGTCGTTTTATTTATATCTTGTGTTATTGATTCTATGAAGTAGCACTCCTCGGACCTCCATTAGCTTCGAATCCAATTTGGGGGTGTTACAGATTGGTCACAAGGCCAAGGTTATTAAAGAACAGGTCAAATTGTTTTTTGATGGACGATAACCATTTTTTCAAACATTTGATTCAACAATAGGTGGTTCTGCACGGATCATAAATACATTATACTAGTTGTTGCATTAGTTGGTTGAACTAGATGCATTCATGATTGATATACATGTTATGATATAAATGTATATTACTATAAGGGTCTTATATTAAATACTAATATAAGCTATTTTGGATTTTCAGATACAGTCATGTCAGATTCAGATGAATCAGGGGTCACACACACAGAGATATCCAGTCTGTTTGAGGGCTTATCAGACATTGGATCACCAGGAGTTGTTGGACCTGAGCACGAGGGACTGCCCTGGATGCTAGATGACCCGTATGTGCAGGTCGCCTTACAGGCCCCGCCATCACCAGACTACATACCTGGCCCCGAGGAGCCACAGTCACCACCCTTACTAGATTTTATCCAAGAGACAGGTATATCTGGAGTATATGCGCTGAAGGACGAGTGTTTCGGCTGAGAGCAGCCAGTGATGCTACTGCCTTTCACCCATGACTCAGTCACCAGATTATGTTCCGAAGTCCGATCCTGAGGCGGACCCAGAGGAGGATGTTGACGTGGTCCCTGAGGAGGGATCCTTTAGTTTATCCTGCCGACGGAGGAGTTGATGGGATGACAAGGATGGTCATTAGAGGATTGTGAGGATGATGAAGAGGTGACATCGAGGCCGATGATGATGATGAGGAGGATGAGCACCTGCTACCTCCCAAATTGCAGAGGACAGATCGTTCGCGAGACGATGAGTCTTGCGGCCACACCAACACCACACCCTAGCATATCGTCTTGATTGTGTACAGCTATGGATTTCCACTCCTAGCTCCATCGTAACCTACCACCAGACGGGTTCGGTGGCAGAGGTTGAAGACTTCTGCTATATCTTCTCCGACACCATCATCTTAGCTCTCCCCTTGGTCATCACCACTTCCCAGATACATTCTCCAACCACTACCCCCAATACCAGCACTCATCATCACTAACAGTATCACCTCCAATAAGTATCATCACCATGCGCCTGTGTATCTCCTCAGCCACCACCTGCTAGTCCTATTCGTCTGTTGGGCTATCGAGCTGCTATGATCGGCTGAGAGCCGTGGCCGTTTCATCCTATACTAACATTACCACCAACATTCATACTCTCCCACTCCAGATAAGCCTGCACATCATCAAAGACATCCCCTTGGCATTTTCTCTCTACTTGACCGTAGAGAGGACAGACCGAGGCTAACCTTACCACTCGAAAGAGGTTAGGTACGCTCTTGGTCCGGCATACGACGGTTCGGATAGTGAGCTCTTATGCTGCTGTTGCTAGACCGGATTGGAGGTCTCTTTAGGGCAGACTATTGTTTTGTTGCCAACATAGATAGGGAGATCAGGCGTGATCTAGAGAGAGATATTGGATATGGGATCACTAACTCTTGGGATGAGATCGTTGAGGCCATGCAGGGGACACCAGTAGTTACCGATGTGACAGAGCTTAGCCAGAGGATGACAGAGGATGACAGAGTTTGAGACTAGGGTTAGGCGGGATACATATGAGGTTTATACGTGGGTTTGGATGATAAGCCAGTTGGGCGACAGCTATTGGCTCGGTCGGCTCAACTGTTGTTTAGGGATAGGCGTGCACATGCACGTACTGCTGGACTCAAGAGACTATGGCTAGGATGTCTAGAGAATGCTTGGGGAAGGGGAAGTCTGCTAGGGTGCGAGTGATCTTGCGCGTGCAGAGGTTATGTCGCTACGTACCACAGTGTTAGCTCAACAGTCACAGATTAGAGAGTTACAGTCAGTAGACCGTAGGGAGACGGGACACGGTGGATTACAGTGATTCTCTGGCGGCAGAATCATAAGATGGCAGAAGAGCTCACAGAGGCATTTGTTGAAGCTGTATTTAAAGAGACTTCACGACTCAGATGACAGAGTTCGAGAGGACATCCGGGACCACCAAAGTACTGCACAGCCAGAGCTACGGGAGGGGTTGGTAGCAGTTTCTAGATTATGTTATGGCTAGTTATTTTGTACAGCCTACTAAGTATTAGGTTCAATTCCCCCGACGAGTATGGCTTAGGTTGAATATTATATTTTATCGTGTAACCTCATAGTTGTGATCATTTTGTATTAAACCAATATTGTAGTTTTCTAATTATATATGGAATGGTGGTATGTTATGTCTTGTCTGTAATCGAATTTGTTGTGGAATGATGGCGATTTTGGTGATATCTTTGTGGATTACAATTCTGTTGTATATTTTACTGTGTGATGTGATCTCATTTTATTATTGGTTATATGTCTGTCTATGGTTATGTTTATGAAATCTAACGGGTATGATATTTTCTTGTGATTTGATGATGATTGGCATCAAAAAGAAGGACCACGTGGTTAAAACCCAAAAATAACACCGAACCTGGCCGAACATGCCCGCCACCACTACCACTTGTCACTTATGCCAACTTTCAGGCATATGATTAACCAAGGTGTTGCACCCCGGGGTGTTACTGCCGCTTTGGCAGCACGTGATGCAAACACAAATGGCGTCGACAGGCACAATTCAGGAACAGGTGCTAGGATAAACGAGCGAGCCACTCGTGAGTGCACTTACCCAGACTTTATGAAGTGCCAACCACTAAATTTTAAAGACACAGAAGGAGGTGTCGAATTGACTCAATGGATTAAGAAGATGGAAACTATGTTTCGCATAAGCAACTGTTTTATGGAAAACCAAATCAAGTTCTCCACTTGTACTCTTCTGGGAAATGCTCTAATGTGGTGGAACTCCCACGTTAGAACTGTTGGTAATGACATTGCTTATGCAATGACCTGGACTGAACTGAAGAAGAAAATGACTTACAAGTACTGCCCAAGGACTGAGATTAAGAAACTCAAAGTCGAACTATGGGAATTGAAAGTGAAAGGTACCAATGCTCCAGCCAAGGTCTATGCGGTAGGGCATGCAGGGACAAACCCAGACTCCAATGTCATGATGGGTATGTTCCTTCTAAACAACCGCTATGCTTCTATCTTATTCGATATTGGTGCCGATAGAAGTTTTGTATCCACTGCATTTAGCTCCTAAATTGATATTACACCAACTCCATTAGATCACTATTATGACGTTGAACTAGACGACGGGAGAATAATTGGGTTAAACGCTATCCTTAGGGGTTGCACATTAAACCTCTTAAACTACCCATTCAACATAGACTTAATGCCCATAGAACTTCATAGTTTGGACGCTATAATTGGTATGGATTGGTTGGTAAAGTACCAAGCAATCATTGTGTGTACCAAGAAGATCGTTCGTATCCCCTAGGGAAATGAAACATTAATTGTTCACGGTGACGAAAGCAACCGGGGACACGAGGCTCGTCTGCACATTATCTCGTATACCAAAACACAAGAATACATGCTAAAAGGATGTCCAGTCTTTTTGGTAAGCGTTAATACAAAGGAGACGGAAGACAAGTCAAAGAAGAAGTGACTTGAGGACGTACCAATCATCCAGGATTTTCCTGATGTATTCCCTGAGGACTTGCCGGGTCTTCCTTTGACTTGACAAGTGGAGTTCAAATCGATTTAATACTTGGTGCTGCACTTGTAGCTCGAGCGCCTTATCGATTGGCACCTTCTGAAATGAAAGAGTTGTCGAAGAAACTGAAAGAACTATCTGGCAAAGGCTTTATAAGACCTAGTTCCTCACCCTGGGGAGCTCCGGTCTTGTTTGTTAAGATGAAGGACGGATCGTTTTGAATGTGCATTGATTACCGGGAATTGAATAAACTGGCGGTGAAGAACCGTTATCCGCTCCCAAGAATTGATGATTTATTTGATCAGCTTCAAGGGTCGAGTGTCTACTCGAAGATCGACCTAAGGTCAGGTTATCACCAACTAAGGGTTCGAGAAGAAGACATTCCGAAAACCGCTTTCAGAACTCGTTACGGCCATTATGAATTTCAAGTTATGTCATTTGGTTTGACAAACGTACCTGCCGTATTGGACCTTATGAATCGGGTGTGCAAACCTTACTTAGATAAATTCATGATTGTCTTTATTGACGATATTCTAATATATTCGAAGAACAAGCAAGAGCACGAAGAGCAATTAAGTTTAATCTTAGAATTGCTTAGAAAGAGGAGTTGTATGCCCAAATTTTCAAGTAGAATTTTGGGATCTGAAGGTAAGTTCCTTGGTCGCGTGAATGAACCATGGTATTCTCGTGACCCTGCCAAGATCGAATCCATTAAAGATTGGGCATCTCCTAAGTCACCAACGAAGATTCATTAATTTTTAGGTCTTGCTGGGTATTATCGAAGATTCATCGAAGGATTTTTGAAGATTGCCAAACCAATGACCAAGCTCACTCAGAAGAAGGTCAAGTTTGAGTGGGGTGACAAACAAGAAACAATGTTCCAACTGTTGAAACAGAAGTTGTGTAGTGCACCAATTCTGGCTTTATCTGAAGGAAGCGAAGATTTTATCGTATACTGCGATGCTTCGATCAAAGTGTTAGATATTAGAAAAAGACTCGGTCACCCTGTGTATTTTATTGTTTATTATAGCTCGTAGTTTAATAGTTAATAGTACGTTTTTCGGTATTAAGTCGGGTACGAATACCCGGTATATTGTAAGTACTATATAAGCCTCTTCCAACTTTGGAAGAGGCAAGCTAGTCATTATTTCCTTTTCATAGAAACACTTTTTCTCTCTCTAGATATTCTCTCTCAAGTGTTTCTCTCTCTAGAAACTAGCCAAATCTAAGAATCGACCCCGTGTTATGATATAGGATATACCACAATTGGTATCAGAGCTTATGGGATGATTAGATCGTGTGTATGTGCGATTTCTTGCTTGTTTTAGATCGAAAAGTGTGCCATAGAAAGTTCTAGCTCGTTTTTTTAAGATCTCCGAATTTTGTTGTTTGTATTGATAAAGTTTGGGTGTTTCTAGTTGCTATTACCTTATGGTACTGTGTTGTGCAAAAGAAATCAAGCAAAATCGTTCAAAAGGGTGATTTATAAGTGATTTTGTGTGATAAAAGTCGTTGTTCTTCGTGGAGAGTTGCCAGAATTTCTTCACGGCGGTTTGCTGAAATATAATATTTTATTAAGTAGGTTACCAACCCTCTGACACACGGCGAGTTGCTTAGGTGGCGAGTTGCTCAAGAGGCGAGTTGTTACTAAGCAGCGAGTTGCTTACCGGCGGTTTGCTTACCAGCGAGTTGCTTACCAGCGGTTTGTTTACCAGCGGTTTGAACAGGTTATCAGCGGGTTGAATATTTTAATAGCAAATATCTAAAGGAAACTCTGGCGATTTGTAAACTCAACGGCGGTTTGATTAAAATATAGACAGCGGTTTGTATTCCTTCTTCGCGGCGGGTTGCTTGGCAGCGAGTTGTGTTCGGCGAGTTGCCATAAAATTCCACCAGCAAGTTGCCTTATTTCTTTACAGCGGTTTGGTAGCCTCTGGTGACGAGTTGAGCTACTGTCTTAGAAATTTGAAATATTTCAAACTCGGGATTTAATATCACTAAAACAAAATACGAATACGTTAACCTCACCACTTTTAACGTATACTCTCACTTATTCATTGATCGATCAAAACAATTCATATCATAATAATACAAGATGTCTAGTATGCGATGAAGACATCCTGTGTGCGGTTCTGAAACCACGCACTCCTACCATTGCTTGATAGAACAGACTTTGAATCTTGGCAACAAGTATCCGTCTGTATTCTAGGAAAGGATATGTGAGGGAGAATATTATGAAGTCCATCAAAGAAGGACCATTTCATATGGGAACGGTCTCAGATGTTATTGCTGGAGGAACTGAGGGTGCAGTTCAACAAGGTCCAGTACGTGCTAGAAGTCCTTAAACGACTTTAGCTGAAGGAAAAAAGGAAAGGTATTATTAAGTGACATTCAGATGGCAATCAATTTCCTACTTCAAGGTATACCAAAGGACATCTACTCACTCATCAATCATTATACTGACGCCAAGGACATTTGGGAAAATGTGAAGATGATTCTGGAAGGTTCTGAGTTAACAAAAGATGACAGGGAATCTCAGTTATACGATGAATTTGAACACTTCCGTCAAAACAAAGGAGAAACCAATTCATGGATACTTACGTAGGTTTACGTAGCTCATTAATACATGATGAAACATCAAGATGATGGCCAGGATGCAGCTTAACTTCTAAGTTGTGAACTACATGTTACTGAGTGGAGTAGATTCATAATGGAAATCCAAACTTAACAGAGGTTTGTAAGAAGTCAAAACTTTGATAGCTTCTTTGCTTACTTAAAGCAACATGGAGGTGCATGCTAATGAGAATCAGAATTATGATGGTATAAAAAGGTTCATTATACCAAAATAATGATCCTGTGGCACTATGGTCAGACGCCTCAGGTTTCTGCAGTATACAACAACAATCATTTTTTTTTTCATACTAAAGTCTCCCCACCTTCAAAGAACCACTCCTGCTGACAACTTCAACTGGTCTCAGGGAAGTTCTTCAACAGATATACTTGATTGTAAGTTTATCCAACACACTTGCCCTCCGCACTCAATGTTACAAAATCATCATACTTCCTAATACTAACAATCAACTTAGAGCTTCGTTAATGCAAGGAAAAAGCTATTGGTTCAATGACGGGAAACGTTGTGGTTCAAATGAGACTAAATCAAGGAAGACCTTTTCAGAGAAACAATACAAGAGGAAATGGTGTAGCTGGGAAAGGTAGGAGGTCAGAACAGAGGAGGCATGAAATAATCTGGTCAAGTATGCTGAGTATGGCAGTTGAAAACGAGTATCGGGTGGAGTCGGGCGATCCGTCGTGGAGCGTATGGTTGCTTGAAGAAAACCCATCATGTGCTACAACTGTAACGGACTTCGGCACTCCCCCTCTCCCGCCACAACTGTGAATGCGATTAAGGATCTTACTCGACCGACTTATAAGATTCGGACTACTTCATAGCGACAAGATGCTACTAATGCAAGCACCCAGGACGATTGGAGCAGTACTGGATGAAGAACAATCATTGTTTCTTTGCAGGGGAACAGGTTACCAACGTTGATGTGATGTTGAGATTCACCGAGAGGAATGATTTGGCACTCAATGTGAGCGGACCATGTCTTGAAGATGTTGAAATGTGATGCATTCGACTCTATGTAGATGAGGGGTCCCACATTCACAGACCATGTTCATGGCAAATCTCATATCTGAAGATCCAATCTACGATGAAGCCGGGGCCATCATACGACTCGAATAATCCATTTGAGGTACAAGATCATGATGCCTTTGTAGATCATATGGATGAGTATCATGATGTACACGAGATGCAAAACGATGTACAACACAACTACGTTGTTGACTCTGATGCTGACTATACGAGTGATAGTAATATTATTCCGTATGATCAGTATGTGGAAGACAACGAAGAACATGTTGTACAATGTAATGCATCTTCTGTACGAAATGATGCACTAATGTCTATTCTCGATGAAATGCATGAACAGGGTGTACAAAGTAGATTAGCAAATAAGCCAGACATGGTAGTGAATGACTCAGTGACCTCTGAACTTGCGAGATATAAGGAACTGGTCGGGGAATATGAAAAACGGGCAAAGTTTGAATTAACTGATAGAGAACGAAAAATTGATGAACAAATGAGAATAATCATCTCGGACCGAAACAGAAAGGAAACTTCTTTAAAATCTGAACTTCATTCAGCACAAATACTCCTTAGTTCTACAGTTGACCATTATAAGTCAAAGACAGAAGAAGTAACACTCTTGAAAAAGGATTTTAAACAAAAGGAAGACAAATTCCTTGAAGAATTTTTGGACATAAAGAAGCTAAAAGATAAGATTGAAGATAGATTATACAAACAGGATCAGTCTGTTCAAACAGTTCACATGTTGTGTAAACCAAAATCATTTTATGATGAAAAGCACAAGGTAGCAATAGGCTACAAAAATCCCGTATGTCTCGCTCGTGCAAAGCAAGCTCAGTCTGCTCTGTATAATGGTCATGTACTTGTCACTACCAATCATACACCCACTGTCATACATGACTCAGAGGATACACTTGAGTTAGTTGAGATAACTAGGAATAGAATGTTGTTGAAAATGAAAAGCCCTCTATGTATGGAAAACAAAGTTAGGATTGCCCCCTCCCCCCCGATTACTCGAAAGAAAACTTTCTTGCAACCTTTGCTCCCCAAAGAAATCTGACCCCAGAACAGATATTTTGGTCCATAGATGACAACAACAGGAAAAAGGCTGAGACCTTAGCTCCAAAACCAATTTCAGCATTGACAGTGTATCCACCCAATACTCCTGTCAAGCTTGTCCCCAGAATTCTTCCAACTAAAAGTCAGGTGAAGATTAATCTTTATGTACTCACACAACTTTTTACGGAATTTGACAAAACTTGCAAAACTAGAATCACCCCAACAGGTATTACAGAGGGGGAAAGAGGTTTTGAGCAAACAAAAAGATGTTACCTCACTGAAGTTATTCCATTTTTCAAAACTCTTAAAGAACACTTTGTTGGAGTTCAAACAGCCCTCTTTAAAGAAGTTAAAGAAATGGAAGAAATTTTTGATCAAATGAATAACGAAGTGGACAAGAATACTGTAGACAAGCAATGTGCTGAAATTGAAAAGAAAAACCTTCTCATTGAAAATGAGAATCTGATTGTTAATTGTTTGTCGACTCAACTGCTGTATGATGTGGAAAAATCACGTTGTCTAGATCTTGAAGCTGACATGTCTAAAGTTCATGATGAGTCAAAACATATTTCAAAACTTGAAAGAGAATGCCTAACTTTGCAATTAAAGTATCAACATCTTCAAGAAAGTTTTGATAATCACAGATCACACACAGTGCAGGAAGCTCCTGATTTTAACTCATTCTTTTAATTCAAGAATCTCGAAATCAGATTCAAGAAAAGATAACGTGATTAGACACTTGAAAAGATAGAGTCGCTAATGTGAATGACAGAGTTGTGTGCTTATATGCTATAGTTGTCTCACTGCTCTTGTAGAACAAAACGATTGCTATAGAGTAGAGTAGAAAAGGCTCAAACACTATTACAAGGAATTGTATGACTCAATTAAGATCAGCGTGCTAACACAAGTGAAATGACATCTACCATGTTGATGAGATCTGAGGGTCTCAAAGTCAATTGCGGAACAAAGAGCATATGATTCACTAGTGACCTACGTAAAACCAAAGTTCTTGCTCCTGGTATGTATGCCATGACGTTAAACACATCCTCATCCCTTAAGAAACAAATAGGAGTTGCTCATTTGAACTTTATCAGCCATCTTAAGAGAGAGTAGGCAAACAGTTAGAGTAGAATGTAGTAGGAAGCTTAGGTGTAGGTTAACCACTGGATAGTTTAAATATAGTATTCAGGAATTGCTAGAATGTGTGATTGGCACTTGCCCAAAAAGTTTCAATGAAAGAGACAACAAGCCTCCCTCTACCCCTGTTACTAGGAAAATGCAAATTACGTTTAGTGATAAACCAGGAACTTCTTCTAGCAACACACAGAAGCACAAGTGGCACAGAGAGTTCACAGACTAATATACCTGTGCTTCCCTCTTCAGAGTAAAGATTCCACTGAAGCAAAGTGGATAAAGACTAGAAGCAATACAAAGAAAAATTAGGATCCGCCTGCTAAGAAGGAGATTTTGATGAAAGATGTAGAAGTACGCCCCTAGGCAAAATAAGTCAGTTTGGACAAAAGTGAATCCGGTTGATTCTAACATTAGCTCTAAGCGTGTTGTAATTAATTCGAATTCTGAATCTGTGTGCAAAACTTGTAACAAACGTGTAATTTCTGCACGTCATGAAATGTGTGTTGTTAATATCTTGAAGTCTGTGAATGCTACCCCCACTGTTAGAATTGTCTTGAATAACGAGAAGCGAATCTGGAAACCAAAAGGAAACCTATCTGGTAACAGTTTAAACAAGACCAAACAGATCTGGAAACCAAAAGGAAAACCATCTGACAACAGTTTAAACAAGACCAAGCAGATATGGAAACAAACAGGCAAACTGTCTGATGACAGTTTGTACAAGACCAAGCGGGTTTGGAAAGCTACCGGGAAAAATATTTGGAGATATTGGTATTCAATGGAGTCCCACAGGAAAGAAACTCACATTAGGAAAATTAATTGTGGTTTCTAATGGAGGCACTACACAGGAAAGAAATTTGGCATTAGGCGTAATGGCCATTTAACTAAGCCATTTCGGTGAAATGTTCTACTTCTATATGTAACCTAAAGGTCCCCAACATAAATTGGGGAACCGAAAATTCCAAAACTCTCCAAACTCGGTCTGTTTTTCAAATGCAGGTAGTACAGGTCCTGCTTTTGGATATCTGGATCGGTGCTCAAACATATGACGGGGAATCGTTCAAAGCTCATGAATTTTGTGGAAAAGTTCATCGGGTCAGTCAGATTCAGGAATGATTCATTAGAGTATCATGGGTTATGGAGATTATGTTATGGGTGACAGTGTGATCTCAAGAGTATATACCTACGTGGAGGGACTTGGACACAATCTATTCTCTGTAGGGCAATTTTGTGATTCTGATCTTGAAGTGGCCTTCAGAAAGCACACTTGCTTTGTTCGTGATGTTAAGGGTACTGATATCCTTACAGGTAGTCGTGGCACCAATTTGTACACGATATCGATCGATGAAATGATGAAGTCTTCTCCGATATGCTTGCTGTCCAAAGCTTCCAAGTCCAAATCATGGTTGTGGCATCGTCGTTTAAACCATTTAAACTTCGGCACGATAAATGATCTTGCTCGAAAAGATCTGGTTAGAGGTCTACCTAGACTGAAGTTTGAAAAGGATCATCTTTGCTCAGCTGCAATAGGAAAAGGCCAAGAAGCTCTCCCACTGGGTCCAACATTCTGAAAATACAATTATGGAAGTTTCTTCATACCCTTCCATATGGATCTGTGTTGGTCCATTGAGAGTCCAGAGATCAAAAGGGAAGAAATACATCTTAGTCATCGTGGATGACTACTCAAGATTCACATGGGTAAAATTCTTAAGGTCAAAGGATGAAACTCCAGAGTTTTCACCAACTTTCTTAAGCAAATACAGGTGGCTCAAACAAAACAGTTGATTCGTTCCGCACAGATAACGACACGGAATTCGTCACCCAGTTATGTCGAATTCTATCAAGGTGTTGGCATCTTCATCAAAAGTATGTTCCGAGATTCCTTAACAAAAAGGAGTAGTAGAAAGAACGTATATCGTACACTGTGAAGCAGCGTACAATGTGATATTCTCGAAAGCTCCGGTTTCTATGGGCAGAAGCTGTAGCATGCTTGATTACCTCAGAACCGTATCACTAATTCATACTCGTCACACAAAACCCCTTATGAGCTTGTTCATGAAAAAGAAGCTGTTCTTACATTCTTTCGGAGTATTTGGTGCTCTGTGCTATCGACAAATGATGCGAAGTCTAGGAAAATTCAAGCCAACGCCGACATTGGGATTTTTGTGGGTATGCTCCTTGCAGGAAGGCTACAGAATCTACAACAGGAGAAACTCGTCGATTAATGAAACGATTCAAGTTACATTCGATGAGATGCATCATCAATGGGCTTTGACGTTATGATTTCAAGGACCCGAGCTTTCATGATGACCCTGGACAAACTCAATTCGGGCTCGCGCAACCGACAAAGAGCTGGAGATTGTTATTTCAACACGATGTTTGATGAACACTTGGAACAAACTCGTGTTAATGAAACCAGTACCTTTTTCTACTGAAATTAATGCTCAAGTGGTCCTACCAGGTACTCTTTGATCTACAATATGCTCAGATGCACCTGCAACAAGTGATTCATCTTCAACATTCCAATATTCATCTTCCAGTCCATACATCATGAAATTGCAGAAGAAACCATTCCAGAGCACCTTAATTACTCAAGCTGACCTTCATCCCTCAGTTAACCCTGTTGCAGGAGAACCTAGTTCTGCACAGTCAACATCAGGGGATGTTAGTTTAGCTGAACCCAACCAAGTTACTCAACCACCAGATCATCTCAGAAGATGGACCAAAGATCATCCTCTGGATAACATCGTTGGCAATCCCTCTCGTCCTGTATCTACCAGAAAACAGTTAGCATCCGATGCTTTGTGGTGCTGTTTCCATACTGAACTGTCCAAAGTCGAACCCAAGAACTTCAAAATGGCCGTGATAGAAGACTGCTGGTTTCAAGCCATGCAAGATGAAATTCACGAATTTGATCGACTTGAAGTATGGGAATTAGTACCTCGCCCAATCTATGTTATGGTTATCGCTCTCAAGTGGATCTACAAAGTGAAGCTTGATGAATATGGTGATGTACTGAAAAACAAAGCTCGGTTAGTTGCAAAGGGATATCGTCAGGAGGAAGGTATTGATTTTGAAGAATCGTTTGCTCCAGTTGCACGGATAGAGGCCATCAGAATATTCATTGCCAATGCGGCAACCAAGAACATGATCATCTACCAGATGGATGTCAAAACTGCTTTTCTGAATGGTGATCTTCAAGAAGAAGTCTTTGTCAGTCAGCCTGAAGGATTTGAAGACCAGGAAAATCCTACTCACATCTATCGTCTGAAGAAGGCTCTTTATGGGCTAAAGCAGGCACCAAGGGCGTGGTATGACACACTCTCAAAGTTCTTGTTGGCCAACAATTTCTTCAAGGGTGTCGTGGATCCAACGTTATTCATACGCAAATCAGGCAAACATATTCTACTTGTTTAAATATACGTAGATGACATCATTTTTGCCTTAACAGATCATAATGCGTGTAAAATATTTTCAAAAGAGATGAGCTCCAAATTTAAGATGTCGATTGGTATGTGTTTAATTACACATACCTTTTACCTTTAAAAACAAGTTAAAATAACCAAAAACGGACTTAAAATGCCAAAAAATATGATCTCGAAACCTAAAAGAAATATGAGAAATGGATCTCTTCTGACCCTGTCGATACACTCAATGGTGGATCGATTACAACTAGACAAGGATCTCATGGGGATTCAAGTTGACCAAAACTCGATTCCGAGGATGGTTGGTCTCCTGATGAACCTTACAAACCAGTAAGACCCGACCATGTATTCGCAGTTTGCATGTGTGCGAGCGGATATCAGGCTAAGCCTACCAAAAATCACTTGAAGCTATCAAACGGTGTCTTTCGTAACTTGACAAGCCCATTAATCAGGGTCCCTTTGGTATCTGAAGAGACAAAGCCCATGTCACTAAAAGCTTATTCAGATGCGGATCATGCGGATGTCAAGATTCAAGAAGAAGTCCGTCGAGAAGTGCTCGGTTTCTTGGAGATAGATAGGTATAGTGGTCAACAAAGAAGAAACGAAGCACGACAATATCACTCCCGAGGCTGCCATCCATAGCCATGTCAGATGTTGTGCCTCAAATCCTTTGATGCGATCACAGCTCAAAGACTACGGATTATGACTTCATAAAATCCTCTGTACTGTTGATAACAACAGTTTCTATCGCTCTTTGCTGTAACAACTCCAACACACTTGCTCTAAACACATCGACATACGGTACGTATTTCATCCGAGAGAGGAAAATAAGAGTATTGGAACTCTACTTCGTGGAAACGAATTGGCAGAGGGGGCTGGGGGGAGAGGTGGGCTCCACCAAAGCATTACCAAGAGAACGATTCGAATTCTTTTCCACGCCAGGCATAGAAGTAGCCTGGACCCCTGAAACTCTCAGACGTCTTCAAGAAGGAGAGGATGAGTAAACAGAATGTCTTCGTGTATCCTTTGTAAATAGTTAAAATAATAATAATAATAATAATAATAAATATTAATAATAATAAATATTAATAATAATAATAAATTAATAATAATAATAATAAAATACTTAGGAAATATTTTAAGTCATTTGGAATTACTAAAAGGTTTGCAATTACTTCAAATTGCAACCCGGTTTGATGTCTGGACATGGATTACTTTATATCCATACTTTATAGTAAAACAATGGTGAGAGAAGGTCTGTTCTCCTGATCTTTTCCTCTCAATCAACGACTACAGCTCTTTCAATAGAAAACGGGTCGTTGTTTGAGGGGGAGAGTAAATGGGAAAAATCTAAGGGGTTCTAAAAGACAGTTGGATGCTATGAAAGTGTAATTATAAGATGTTTGTTGTATTCTAATGGGTTAATATTTGAAGGGGAGTTAATTAATTGTAACTCAAAGGTCCAAAGTTATCTAGAGTTGTAATGATTAGGGTTTAAAAAGCATTTGCTCTTTGCTTCCTAGCCTTATTAACCAATAGGGACTAAGTTGGCCAATTGCCTAATCTTAGAAAAGCCTTAAAAATACTTAAAACAAAAAATAAAAGAAGATGGAAACCTAAGGGACTGAATCTGTCAACTTTCTAACTTAGGAGTATAAAAGTCGCTACGAGTTACCATTTGGTCAAACCTTTCGAAAACCGGTCAAAGATAAAACACACACACACACACACACTCGCAACTCGCCGCCAAGAACTAAGCCTCAAATCGCCGATTTCTAGTGTTTCGTGCAAAGGTAATCATCGAACCTTAATCTATATCATGTATTATGTGTGTATATCAATGGAATCGAATGGAAACACATTAAAAAGTGTAGAAAAAATAGATCTAGGGTCGTTTTAGATGTAAATGCCAATGTAGTGTTGTAAGATGTGACTTAGTTACTGGGAATTGTTCATAAGGTATATATTAATAAGTTTTGATGTGTGGATTTCTATCTCAAACAAAAATGAATGATTCGCCCATGTTTCTTAATGGCGGGTTGACTTGTAGAAAGAAAAAGTCGGGTGTAATGTGTGTCTTATGCGTAGGATAGCCTAGGAATGCCTTAGGATGTGATTAGGTTTGACAAAGGAGGTGCGTGGTTTGAATTTTAAGAATTATGTCCGAATGGCGAGTTGCTTATGTTTCTAGGTGGCGAGTTGGTTATTTTATTATTTTTTAATAACATACTCAACCCGCTGGTTCATATGGCAGGTTGATTAACAGCGAGTTGCCTAACGGCGGGTTGATAACAGCGAGTTGCCTAACGGCGTTTTGATTCACAGCGGGTTGCCTAACGGCGGGTTGATAACAGCGAGTTGCCTAACGGTGTTTTGATTCACAGCGAGTTGCCTAACGGCGGGTTGACTAACAGCGGGTTGAATAACAGCGGGTTGCCATAATTTTCTATTATTTTATTCCAACAGGTAAACCGCCGTCTCTCGGCGGTTTGGTCGAATATTTTTATATATTAAAATATTCAACCCGCCCCTTTTCGCGGCGGTTTGCTCGATTCTCCTAACGGCGAGTTGGCATTCTGCCTGGCGGCGGTTTGGGCTAAGTTTCATATGTTGGCCCATGGAGCCCAATAATCTATCAAGGCCCCTTCGAATGACCCAGTTGCTTTTCTAAAACCCCATCCAGGCTTAGTTAACAAGTAATTGATCATGTTGGATAATTAGTAGATTTTAATCAAACCAGAGTTACCTCTGTTTTTAATCAATCGTGGATTGACATGACTTTAATCAATGTTGAAGTTCTCTCTAACTTTGTTTCTCTGCAATGTTTGTCTTCTTTGTTAAATACTCTTTTGCAGAATACAATGGCAGAACAAAATGTTCCCACTCAACCTCCTACAAGAACAGATGAGCAGATTGTACCTCGCTCTCAGTGGTTAACAATCGGGAAAAGCAACCTACTTTTCAATGCACAAAAGATTCAAAAGAACCCCATCTTTCAGATATCAGTGGACATCCTGAGTAATACCAACTTCTTCCAAGCATTCACTGCCTCAGCAAATGTTCCTGCTATCTACCTGCAACAGTTCTGGAACACAATGAAATATAACGAGAAGACGGGGGTTTATAGTTGTCAAGTTGATGAACAATGGTTCGATCTAAGTGCTGATCTTCTCAGAAAGTCATTAGCAATTACTCCTGTCATCCCAGCTCATCCATTTGAGTTACCTCCGTCTGGTAACACTGTCATTGATTTTGTTAATGAGCTGGGGTATCCTGAACCTGTAGAAATTGTCTCCAACATAAGGGTGAATTATGTGTATCAACCATGGAGGGCAATTCTTTCCTTAATCAACCAGTGCTTGACAGGAAAGACTTCTGGCAGTGACAAACCCAGACACCCAGTTCTGCAAATGCTGTGGGGAATCGTCACTCAAACTAATGTTGATCATGCAGAGCTGTTATAAAAGTTTTACTCAAGGGATCCAGACATTTTTCTCACACAAAGCAAGTCACAACGCCAGTCTGAAGAACCCAAAGAAGAAAGTAACTCCTCTCCTCATTCCTTATGGATGGTTTTCCAAGGTGATAATATACTACTTGGCAAGCAATAACAACATCCATCGACGTCCTGATCTGCTAACATCATACAGGAGATGATTTTATAATCTAGGAAATACTCAAGTTTGTCCCTAAAGTGAGTCCAGTTGAAGTGTATGGAATGGCAATTCCGTCCCGATCCCCCTAATAATTGAAGCCATTAACAAATCCTCTTATTATCCCAAGTAACTAGAAATGTTGCTGAGAATACAAAAAAACCCCTCAAGAAAGTGGAAGCGTGCAACCTCAACAAAGCGTGCTACAACACCCAAAAAAGCCCACAAACCTCCACACCAGTCAACAATCCAAGCCCAGCCTCCTCCTCCGACAAAGAAACCTTCCAAGCGTAAGCTTCCACAGAAAGTGAGAAAGGGAAAGCCCTCTTTCCAACTTGTTGACGAAGATGATGAAGCTCAACAAGAATCTATTCCTCGAGAAGAAGGTAATGATCCTGATCTCGAACGGGCTAAGAAGATGAGTTTGGAAGCACTTCAAGAAAAGGGAGAAGGAGAAGGTGATGATGCTGACTTGGAACGAGCTATTAAACTTAGCTTGGATCCAGCCTTTCTGCCACAAGGTCGGGCACCTGTTGGAGGAGTAACGATCAGGGACCCAGTATCAGAAACAACTTCCAAACTGCATGAAGTAGTATCAAGGAAAGGCCTTGTTAACTGAAGAACAAGTAGCTCATTCCCTGATCGATCTGTCAAAGAAGAAAAGAACTACTGATCAGTTTATCCTTGTTAGGCGTGATCAAACTTCTCATGATTCAACTACTGGACCCTCTTCTCAACCTGAAGATGACACATCAGAGAGAGTGATCCATGAATCTTCATCCACATCGGATTCAGAACGAACAGAAAGTGAAACAGAAACCGCTGCTCCTAAAGGTGACAAAGATCAAGGTGAAGTAGACTCGTCTACCGTAACTTCAGGAGTAAGCATTCCTGTATCAGACCCTGAAAAGGCGCATGAGGCTTTGGCTGGACCAGACCCTGAGCCCATGAAAGAAGACCAGACTGGATCAGACTCTGGAAAATTACATGTGTCTCTTGCTGGACCAAACCCTGAGCACATGGATGATGAATTCCTCGCCACAGCCTACCCAAAGGTTCATGAAAACCTGAAGCTCATAACAGACGAACGTGTCATCGATGATAAACCAGAAAGTCATTCTGGTTCTATGTCTTCCATGAAAAATCTCGATGACACTTTTAACTTTGGGGATCAATTTCTTTATGACAAACCAACCGAAGATGATCAGGAAAAATCTAAAGTTCGAGAGGAGTCTGATTCCACCATACCTGATCCAAGTCATCAAACAGTAACGTCAACTCCTCCAGTGATTGCTCCCTTCACAGATGTCTCATCTTCTAAGCCGTCATTACTGGTCACTCCTCCACCAATCAACACGGAAGCTACAACAATCACCACATCTCTCCCTGAAATCACTCCATTCATCGCCCTTCAGCTAAGAGTGGCAAGATTGGAGCAAGAGATGTCTGAAGTGAAGAAGACTGATCACTCTGCTGATGTTTTGGCTTCAATTAGATCCTAAGTTCCTACGGCTGTTGATAAATATCTAGGAACAAAACTTGATGATGCTTTCCTTAAGGTTCTTGAATGACACTGCAGATTTAATCGAGAAATACTCTGTGCTGCCTGGCCTAGAGTCTATCCAGAATCAAGAATCTGAAAAGAGTCCAAAGGAGATTATCATAATCAAAAAGGAACAAGGTGAGGAGAAACAAGATTTAAATTACTCCATCAGGTCAACTGATAAAGTTGATCTTGAAGAATTTGATCTAAAGAGTGCTCTCTTCAAGCACATGAATAAGATCAAGTCTGCAAACAGAAATCCTGCCAACTACCATCTATACCATGCTCTTATGGAAGCATTAATAGCAGATGAAGATGCCATGGATAAGGAGGTTAAAGACAAGGTTAAAGATCACAAGAGAAAGCATGATAGTGATGATGATGAAGACGATGATGATGATGAAGGCCCTTCAGCTGGATCAAACCAGGGTAAGTCAGGGTAGGTCAACAAATTGAGAGAAGATCTGATTCTGCCGTTCTGGGTTAGCTCAACTCCTCCGAAGATGATGACCCAATGTTCAAGGAACCAAGGGAGTTGATGCATTGCTACCAACCAACATCCAGCTCTAAAACCTCACTGGATGCAGATCACTGACACAAAGGAGATGCTGAGTGACTCTTCGAGGCACGGATTTGATCCGATCAGAAAATTTTGAAACAATCATCAGTGACATTCTAATGCAGGAATGAAGGGAATGACTCAGATATGGAGGACACAAAAAGACAACTCTCACATTCTAAGGTGTCGACCACATACGTTTTAATCCGCTTCAAAAAGCGGAGACCTGTACACTGAACCAGAATGGCCCATTCCCCGAATGTATTTCCAGAACAAGAGAATATCTGGGCAGATACATACGCCACAGGTATAAAGTTCTGAGGAGAACAAGCTTCAAAGGATGACATATGATATTGGGTCGCTTCATCAAATGGTTCTGCAGAAACAGGAGAGAAGAAGCCATTGCAAAACTGATTTAGGAAGGTCAGTCTTTCAACTTGTTAAAGCCTTTCATAAGAACAACGTCTTTCTTCAATATCAGATGGATGAATGCCATAAGCTGCTGACAAATAAGGTTGATTTGAGTAATCCTGAGGGTTCATCAAATACTGAGATATTAATGAACCATGCACCTTAGGTGGACCACCCGGGTCAGGTAACTATTCAACCACAATTCTTCTTCAACAAGGATCTGGAGTATCTTCTGACAGGTGACAAAGAGCAAAGAATTGCCTTATCCATATCCAAGCTCAAAGCCGCTCGTTACCTAGACTTTGGCCTTGAAGAATTAGTTCCATCTTTGTGGGTTGAGAGTGAACGCGAATATGACATCAGTGCGGTCTATGGCATCACTCACTGGTGGTTTAGGAGGAAGGAATTCTATATCAACAAACACAGTGAGTCCTCTGATCGTGAAGCAGTCAGATCGCAGATGCGAATTCTCAGTGTGATCAGTGTCAAGGTATTCGAAAAATACGGATACAACTACCTAAGAGAGATAATTCTACGACGTGCTGATTACCAAGAGTACAAGATCTCAGAAAAGGATTTCAAAAATCTTCATCCAAATGATTTTGAAGATCTGTTCCTACTCAATATTCAAGAAAAGCTCAACCATCTGCCCAAGACAGACAAGACTAGTCTTCACACAGCAGTCAACATGTGGATAAGAAACCTGGTGATCAGGAATCGTGTGGGAGACTTACAGCTCGGGATTGAGAGTTATCAAACAAAGATCAACCTTGAACGTCCAAATTAGGATGCAGCCGACTATTACTTCAAAGAAGATTATACGATAGTCCCTAAGCCAAGAGCCGTTGTCTACAGAGACAGAAATGATCAAAGAAAGTTGATGAGGCTGAATGAACTTCACAAGTTTAGTGATGGGACGTTGACAAGAGTCATGGAAAAGCTGGACCACATGGTTAAAGACTTTCATCTGTACGAGTACAATAAGGGCATGGAGACTAGGAAGTGGTCAGAGGATGACAAGAGAAGAAGCAAAGACTTCATCACTGCAATCGAGAAAAGACTACAGATCAGAAGGATCTATCGAAGTCTAGAAAGCTTTGTTGGAGGAAGAATAAGAGATATTGACTACAGGCTGATCAACAGAACAACGTGACGACATCCTCGTTACAATAAAAAGGTCAATGTTATCTCTTATTATGAAAAATATATCATGTACATTAGTAAGTAGTTAATCTTTTGATGACTAAGTATAGGAGTAATTGATATCCCTCAACGATTGAGGGGGAGCAGTTATATGTTTCATACACGACTTGCGAATTAAGGACACACTTTTCTCCCAAATTTTATAACATATTTAAATCAATTGATATCCAAAATGTCAAAGGGTTTAAAATTTTTGATAAGGGGAGAAAATGTGATTAAAATATGTGTATAATAATAACCGTGATTATTAGGACTCATATACTCCGCCCAAACGTGCTAAACAATTTCGAATACCGAAGCACATTTTGAGGGGGAGCGTTTCTGAAAAATGTCAAAAACAATCGAGGTACTAAACGCTTTGATATTTATATCATAAGTACCTTAATTGAATTTTCAATTGGTTTATGGAAAGGAGAACTGTACCAAAAGACCGACCATGCATTTTACTTAATTGGAGTTATAAGGTTGGTAAGGTTAGGTACTATTCCCAATGATCCAGCCATAACCGGAGGGATCTACCCAGGGACAATCCACTAGTTAGTGTAGAAGTCCTTAGGTATGACATGGAAAAGGAGTAAAAGTGAGAATAAGGGAAAAGTGCCGACTGAGATGGAGCTAGTACTGGAATAAACCCAACAAGGTTCTAGTCATGAAGTCTCGGTAAGCACTGAAGGGGTTGAAGAATTAAAAAGAATTGTAAAGATAAAGGGTGTAAAGAAAGAAGCCCTCCATTCACTTAGGCAGAAACCGGGTCAATTCATATGCTGCCAGAATCACTAAGATGATTGCTGACATTGAAGATCGACATCATGGACCCAGTGATGCAATGCACAACCCTCCCTAGCCACTCAGAATCTTTCAAAAGATTTCTGTTTCATTTCTCACGGAGACTAAACACGTTATCTATTGACTTTCTCACTCCGAGTTAGTTGATATTGAACAGGTGGCAGTCTGCTCCAGCCTCCGATTACTAGCACTATTTGGAGTCTAGAGCCAGATATCGTCAATTTATCTTATTAGGACATTATCCAATTCTCTTGTCTTTCACAAACTGTGGAAACAAGTCTATCCTAAGAGTCCTACGCATTATCATTGTGATATTGCTCCAGAACATCGTTGAAAGATGGTTTTTTTCACAATGAGGCTGGAACTCCGGCTAGAAGCCAACATCAAAACAAGCTTGGTAGTAACGTGTGCGATTCTACAAGAATCAATCTAGTGACAACTGGAAAGAAACGATGGTGCGATTCTGTATGAATCAAACTTGTTCCAGTATAATAATTGACGGTTATTTATCATTTGACAAACAATCAAAACTCTCGAAGTGTTACAAAAGCAAAACACACACACATCTTTCATAAGAAACACTTAGACTGTCTTTTCAAATCAATTTTCTCTTTATTGCTAACTGTTTCATTACAGGATCATTTAAAGATGGAGATGGAGATGGAGATACCAGTTCCGTAAATGTCAATGTTAATAACCTTAATGCTATGACATCGGACATACACTTGTTTATGTTGTTATGAAAGACCTCATAAGTGTCAAAGCTTCCGCAAACTCTGATGTCATGTATTTCTTCACAAGTGTACAAGATGGCGATCCATCACAAGATGATGTAAGATTATGTTTGGGCGATGATCTCAAGAAAGCTCAAGATTACAGTCAAAGACAAGCGTAAGATGAATCAAAAGATTACTATCCCAAATGTACAGTATATCATAATGTTCTCGATGTAAAGACTGAAGGTGATTAAAGTTTGGTATTTTCAGGGGTGACCTCCCTTAGGGGGAGATTGTTAGATATTAGAAAAGACTCGGTCACCCCGTGTATTTTACTGTTTATTATAGCTCGTAGTTTAATAGTTAATAGTACGTTTTTCGGTTTTAAGTCGGGTACGAATACCCGGTATATTGTAAGTGCTATATATAGCCTCTTCCAACTTTGGAAGAGGTAAGATAGTCATTATTTACTTTCATAGAAAAACACTTTCTCTCTCTAGATATTCTCTCTCAAGTGTTTTCTCTCTCTAGAAACTAGTCAAATCCAAGAATCGACCCCGTGTTATGATATAGGATATACCACAAGAATATTATATCATCATGAACAGGAAACTCGCTAACCTATAGAGAGTTGATGAAGATTTATATTTTTATTAAAATATTCAACTCGCTATTTCAAAATTTTCAAATTTAATAGCGAGTTAAGTATTTTAACAAGAATATTCATAGCGAGTTGCCATTAGCGAGTTGAATATCCTATCTTATTTAATTGTGTGCAGGCAACTCGCTACCCCATAGCGAGTTAGTGAAGTTCGTATTAATTATAATATTTAACTCTCTATTTCAGATTTTTTTAATTTGGTAGCGAGTTAAGTGTTTCTATTTGTATGTTCTAGCGAGTTAGTTGTAGCAAGTTAAGGATCATTAATTGAATCATCTAGCGAGTTGTCATAAAATTGGTTTAGTGATTTGTCAAATATCTTTGGGTCAACTTACACCAAGGTTGACATCCCTTTGAGCAATTGCTCCCATCTAACATCATATATCTGTATGTATGTCCTGCTGTTGGATCTACTTGTGCATATATTATGGCTAACGTAAATATTCCTGCGAATTATGCTCCTATAGAACAAGCTCCTGCTATCGCAACACCGACTAGAACGGATTATCAGATATTGCCGTTAAGCAAGTGGGTGCCCATCGGCAAGAGCAACTGTGTACTCGATGTGCACAAGCCTTAGAGGAATCCTATCTTCCCGATTGTAGTGGCCTTACTGAACGAACCACCATTTCTTTAGGCACCTTCAACGACATCTTCTACGATTCTCGGTATTATTCAGCAGTTTTGGGACACCATGTGCTTTGATCATATACTAGGTGTACAGTTCTGTCAGTTGTATGAGCTATGTTCAATTTCATCAAAAGACATTCTAGAGTGCTCTCGATAGCTCTTGACAATGATAACAATCCTTTTGTAGCTCCACCGTCAAGTGATACTGTTATCGAGTATGTCAACACGTTGGGATACCCCAATACACTCAGGAATGTGTCAGCAATGTCTGTTAATGCTCTCTATAAACCATGGAGAGCCATTTGTCTGATGATCAAACATTGTGCCTTACAGGCAAAACTGCTGGATATGACAGGCCAAGACTTCCAGTGCTTCAGATACTTTAGGGTATCATTCATCGCTCTAACATCGATTATGCTAAAAGGATTTGGGAAGAGTTTGTTCAATCCTTATAGACGTTTCTCACTGACAGGAAGAATCTAGCTACGGCTGCACGTGGAAAGAAGAAGACCGTTCATCTACTTATTCTAAGTGTCAGGTTCACCAAACTAATCATCCATCATCTGAGAACCAAGCACAACATTCACCCAAGGACTGGTTTGCCTCTTTACTACTCACATGAGGAAAGCATTCTGAACACTCTCAAGTTTGTTAGAAAGGATGGTAGAGAAATATTTGGCATGCCGATACCTGATGCTCTACTCACTGATGAAATTAAAGGAGCACCCTACTACGGCGACTACCAACAGCCTTGTTGGCCAAAGTATCATAACTTTCTGGATGCAGAAACATGGCAAAGGCTGAGGATGAGGAGCAACAGAGTCTTTTGATGCTACCAAGGTCACTAAACCTAAGGCAGCTAAGGTTACTAAACCTGCTGGTGACAAGGCACTAAAGCCCACCGTTTACTCAGCCACCTAACCCAAAACACATTACCTAATTACAACTCATCAAAAGCAGTCCTTAGAGAGAAAAAAAAACCGATTAAGGAAATCCTAATGCAACCCTCACAGCATAAACATCAAAGGGTGGGACTGTGGGACAAAGACGCAGCAAAAAGTCCATCAAGTTTGGTTGACGAGCAGTGATGAGGTGTTCCTGTGAGGAACCTACCATACTGATGACGAGGAGATCTTCAATGGGCCCTGGAACTATGTCTAAAGGAAAAGTGAACGAACTCAGGGACCCAGTCGTCGTGTGGTATTGAGGGGAGCTGACTCTGGGAAAGATCAACAGTTCCAAGGTACAAGTAAAGGGAAAGAGAAAGTCGTTGATGAATATAGTGTCACGATCTACTAAACCTTTCAGACTCAATAAAGTAAGAGCCCTGTAGTCATTTATTCTTTCAGGCGCCCTCCCATACACATTGAACCCATAGACATGCTGACTCACCTTCCTGGATGCTGACCTAATCTGAATGACAGTGATGAATCAGATGAGGGAAGGGCCTGTGATCAATGCTGGAGACCAAGATAAAGGCCAGGCTAGACCAAACCCTGGTATACAAGATGAAGGCCAGGCTGGACCAAACCCTGGTATACAAAATGAAGGCCAGGCTAGATCAAACCCTGGTAATGCTGCAGAGTCTTAACCTCAACCAAGTCATGGGGTTCATGCTGGACCAAACCATGAACACATGGACTTAGAGGCCACTGATGGTTCATCTTAGCAAAACCAGAGAAAATAGATGAGGAGTTTACCATAACTGCTTACCCAAATGTTTAGGAGAACCTCAAACTGCCAACTGAAGATCAGGTGATTCTAGAAGAACCTGCAACAAAACCTTGAAAAAGATCTCAGCTTCACTGATCAGTTTTTCATGGAGAAGCCATATGAAGAAGAATCAGGGAAAACGAATGCTGAAATAGAGGTCTAGTCAATGGTTTCAATCCCCATTCATCAAGACACTTTCTCGGTTCCCCCAATGACCACTCCGGTTATTGATCTCATGACGATGTGATCCGTCTCTCCACTACCAACATCAACAACAACAACCTCAATAATCACAACAACAAAATCTCTTCCACCACCTCCTCAACCACGACAAAGCATTGTAGATCCGATCCTAGTAAGTCGCATAGGTGAGCTGGAATAACATATGGCAGATCTGATACAAAACAACTTAGCCCTGGAGGAAAGGTTGGACAAACAAGGGACCCGGCTATACAACTTATAGAATCTCAATATTTCCTACAAGGTAAGCCAAGCAGTTGATGAGATAGTCACTGATGTAGTAGACTGGGCAATGAAAGCTCCACTTTAAGCTCACTTTAGGGATCTGCCCACCATTGATATGAAGGAAATACTTCAACAATGGATGTTTGAAGACAACTCCTACAATGCTCATGAGGTTCACAATGACTTGTATGAGGCTCTGCAGAAGTCATTGGAGCTAGATTATTCAAATCAACGTCTAGATGACCAGGATGAAGCTCGCAAGAAGAAAAGAAAGAAGCGTGCAACTCCAAGAACTCCTTTTGGGTCTCCACCTTCTCCACCACCACCTCCACCTCCTCTAGCAGGTGCATCTGGTGCTCTAGGTATTTTAGGAACATCGGGATCCTCTCAGCTGCCACCACCTCCTCCTCCTCCGTCTATTGGTGCATCAGGATTTGCTCAGCAAGCAGACAGTGAGGCTCCAAGCTCGTCCAAGCCTGCGGCCTCCACACAATAATCCATGGCTTGGACTACATCTGACACTAGATTCGAGTCAACTGATTTTATGGCAGCTTAAGAGTTATCTCCTACAGATTCTCTGATACAAGATGATACCATCCCTGATGAGCAAGTACATTTGTCTGATGATGAAGACTCCAGAAATGATCACCTACCAAAGGCTGACTCGAGACAAGACTGGTGGAAAGCACTACCTGAAGAGAAAAGACCAGCGACTCCTGAACCTGCTTGGACCATTCCTTTTTCTAATGTATAAGATATTGAGAACAACTAGGCGCCTACATTGGTTTTAACTTATGAAACCCCTGCTGAGAACTCATTACTTGTAAAGACTAGAGACATGACGACTTTCATGAAATGGTACTGCCGACAAGTGAACAAGACCACGCTTACACAAGTAGATTTCAAAGGAGCTAACTCGAATTTGTTAAAAGCCTTCTATCTAGATGACTTCACTTCAGTTCCAGATGAGTGTGTCATAAGATGTTCAACATATCAGATGATGGGCCGAATCCATAAGGAGATCAAGTCAGAGTCGATGTCAACCAACCACTGCTTCTCGATGGTCCTCCAGGTCATGTCACTATTCAACCACAATTTTTCTTTAATAAAGACTTGGAGTATTTACGATATGGCAGCAAGGAAAGCAATCCTGCAATAACATTTCCAATTAACGGCTCACAGTTATCCGACTTTAGCTTGAATGCTAAGTGGCGAAACAATGTGGATTTATGATTGTGTGCACTATGACATAAGTGCAAAATTGGCATCTCTACTAATGTTTAATCGACAAAGTTCTTATCACAGAACATTGCTTCTCTGTCGGTCAAAAAATGTCCAAACATATATGCTGGATTCTCAAGTGTGTATAATCAAAGCATACTCAAGATACGGGTATGACTACTTGAGCGAAATTGTCCTCCAAAGAGCTGACTTCTAAGAACACATGATTGCGAAAAAAGATTTCAAGAACATGTATCCCAGTGACTTTGAAGACTTGAATTTGCTTCTTCTGCAAGGTCATCTCTATCATCTTCCTGGTTTAGAAAAACGGATGCTATCTATGCTGTCAAGCTATGGACAAACCTTGGTGGATTCGATAGCAGGTTAAAGAATTTAACTCGCATTGAAGCTACCAGACACAGTTAAAACTTACTATACTAGGGATGGATGCTAAAGGCTTCGAGTTCAAGCATGATTATACCATCATTGAGTCTCCAAAGCAGTAGTGTACCGGTAGACAACATAATGCCCTAAAGAACATGAGGTTTCATGAGATATACCCGTTCGATCATAAGAATTAAAGTAACACACAACACACACACAATCCCCCCCCCCCCCCCGTGTTCTTGTTTGTTTTTTTGGATGTTAAACGCGTATTAGAAGCATGATTTACATAGTCAAGGAATTCAAGGTCAAGCGGCTCAATCTGGGTATGAATACGCGATTCTGGACTGAAAAGGATGTGACAAGGAGCAAAGAGTTCATAGCGGCTTTTGAAAGGCGACTGAAGATGAGAAGGATCTACCGAAATCTGGAATGCTTTGTTGGTGGACATGTTTGTGATATTGACTATAGACTTCTTCAGAGAACGGAATGATATCGCCATTCCATTTTAAAGGTCAATATGATGTGTAATATATTATTAACTTTGTACATTATATAGTAGTGTAGCAATAGTACATTATGTGTCAGGGTATGAATTTTTATGAATTTTTCATTAAATTCAAAATCTTTCCAACCTATCATACCTGACACTAACAGACTCTGTCACTAGTTGAGGGGGAGCATATATCAATTCCAATATCAGCTTGTATTTAATCAGACCATATTTTCTCCTAAATTTTTTTAACATATTTAAATCAATTAAGATCCAAAATCTCAAAGGGTTTGAAATTTTTGATCAGGAGAGAGAATGTGATTTAAATATTAAATCAAATAAAAATGTGATCTATTAAGACTCAAGCATGTACTCCTACCTCCTTGTGCCAAACAATTTCGATTACCGAAACACTTGTTGAGGGGGAGCGTTTCTAAATAATCAAAACAATCAAGGTACAATGGCTTTGATATCTATATCACAAGTACCTGGATTGATTTTTCAATTAGTTTTATGGCGAAGTGAATTGTACCAAAAGACCGACCATGTACTTACTTTATCGAAGTTATAAAGATGTTAAGGTTAGGTACATGTTCCCATGATCCCACCAGAGCCAGAGGGATCTACCCAGGGATAATCTACTAGTTAGTGTAAAAGTCCTTAGGTATGATTACAAAAGGAGTAATGTGAGAATAAGGGAATAATGAGGACTAATATGGAGCTAGTATTGGAACACACCCAACAAGGTACTAGTAATGAAGTCTCGGTAAGCACTAAAGGGGTTGAAGAATGAAAAAGAAATGTTAAGATAAAGGGTGAAAAGAAAGCATCCCTCCTCTGACATTAGGCATAAACAAGGTCACTACATATGCTGTCAGAATCACATGGTTGATTGCTGACATTGAAAACAAGTGTCATGGACCCAGTGATATGCTGCACAACCCTTCCTAGTCACTCAAGATCCCTCAAAGGATTCTTGTTTCATTTTTTAGGAGATCAACACATTTCTATCATCTCTCTCACTCCGAGTTAGACGATATTAAAAAGGTGACACTTTGCTTTAGCCTCAGACTACTAAAAACCAAATGTGCACGATTGAGTCTAGAGCCATGAGATCATCTATAAATCTCGTTAGGACATTAACATAAACTATGCTTGTTCATCACACACTGTGACAACAAGTAAAGATTCTAAGAGTCCTACGCATTATCCTCGAGGTATTGCCAGAACATCCGAGTGACACGAAAGTACTCACAATGAAGATGTAAATCGTTCTAGAGACAACATCAAACAAGCTCTTGGTAGGTGACATATGAGATCCACTATGGATCAAACTTGTGACAAATGGAAAGCAACGATGGTGAGATTCTTTATGAATCAAACTTGTTCCAGGTAGTGAATTGACGAATAGTTTTTGAAAAACCTTTCGATGTGCTCAACAACTGATTTTCGAGCACATTAACTGTGTATATCTTTCAAAATAAATGTGTTTCTGATGAAATTTGATTTTATGATATATAACTGTCGATGTGTAACAAAAACTCTTTTCTAAGTGACATGCGATTGACTTTCAAATTAATTTTTCATTAATCAGTGGATTTTTAATTCACTGGTTCACTCACTTCATGCTTTGTCTACTTTGAGACGCTCCGGTTTGAGAATGGCTAGCGCAGCTGCGAAACCCTATCAAGGAGATTCTTCAGAATTCTACCTGATCACAGGCAGTATTTATACTGAATAACAGGGAACCATGGTTCTTGCAACCTTATTCAACGAAAGTGAACAAAGACACGTTCGTTTGTTTATCACTAACATATACTTGCAGGAATTCCCGACGGTAGACGGTAGCAGCTGATGGCATAAGACATGTCAATTCACAACCCCATGCTCACACTTAATGTTCCTAATCAAAGACATCATGATGACTGAAAGACCTACAACACAGCTTCCGCAACTCTGATGTGTGCTATCATGATCCATAAAAGTATGAGCATGCCGGTCCGAAGGTCACAACATTACATAGAGGCAATACCACAACAAGGATGATTAAGAGATTTATTGTGGCTGATGATCTCAAAGAAAGCTCAAAGATCACATAAATCAATGGAACTAAGCTCAAAGATCACTACATTATATACAAAGAAATCAATGCATGAAGAATCAAAGACTACGAGCTGAACACAAGATTAAGATTGCAGAGCTTAAATTAGTATTTTCTAGGGTGACCTCCCTTAGGGGGAGATTGTTAGATATTAGAAAAAAGACTCGGTCACCCCATGTATTTTACCTTTTATTGTTGCTCGTAGTTAGGTAGTTAATGTATAACATTTTAGTAATGGGCCGAGTATTAAACCCAATGTGTAAGCCCACTACCAAGGCCTTATGCCGGTCTTATTGTAACCATATAAGCCTCTTCTATGCCATGGAAGAGGTAGGTTAGTCATTTACATAATATAAGTTCATTTTCTCTCACTAGAAAGTTTTCTCTCACTTTCTCTCTCTAGAACTTGGCTAATCCACTAGTCATTCAATTGTGTTATGATTTCTAATATCCTACAAAAGTTAAGGGTATAAAATGTAATATTTTTATATAAATTATAAAAATATATATATAAACATTATAAGACTCGAATTTATTAAAACCCGACACAATCATCGTTTTATTCATCGATCGAAACATTGTAAAATTAATTATGTTATATATTTAGCATAATTTATCATCTACTAGCTTTTAAAGAAACTTAAAAAGATAAAATCCTATCATTTAAACTATAACGTATCACGTTACTAGGGAATTTCATGTGAGGGAATTTCATTTGGGTAGACGTTTTAACGAGTTGCTGGATTTACGATTTAAAGTGTCCTAGCTCCGCAAACGTTTACTACATGACCTTTGAATTATGATAGCCCGAACAGTGATACGATGTTTTCACAAACTAATAAACCAAAATCATTTACGATAAACTTTATGAAATAAAGTTTGAATTATAAACAATCAAATTAAGACTTGACATATTACCCCAGGTTGCGTGACGAAGCTATTTACTTCCACTTGAATTACTTTTCACATCAATCAACTAACTTATCAAGGCGAGTTCATAGTCCCACATTCATATGTTTTTCTAAATCTGGTGGGGAGATACATGCTATAAACCATGAATACAAGTATTTTCCAACTATATGCTATCCTGATATGTTATTGCTTAAGTTATCTTTACTGCCAATATCTTTACATCATGAACCATTAATCACTTGAGTGTGAACGCGAATATTGTGGATAGATCTATTGGGATTGACGAATCCCGTTTGTGTTTACCTGTACATAAGGAAACCAAGCGCACTATATTTGAGAATAATGTGTAACTTTAGCAATGTACCTTTCCAAAAGGACTTTGGTTCCTTAATAATGTCATTGATATGATTTCCATGTTAACGTGTTGGTGTCATGAGCTTAGTGCAATAATACTGTTTTCCATGATAATTATAATTGTACAATTATTACCACTTATGATGACTTGTATTCAACCATTTCATTACAAACCTGTGAATTTCACTCAACATTTGTATTGATCCTTTTAAGCATGTTTATCTCAGGTAACTAAGTAGTTTAAAGCACAGAGTGGCATGTACTTAAAGACGTCCAAACTTGTTATCATTCAACCGTTATATTTTAAATGTATTTTGAGACCTCCTTTTGTAAAACTCTGATATGTTATTGAATGATAACTAAAATTTCCAAAATGTCTCTTTTGAGTCGTTTTCTATGATTATGACTTTTGATTCATGAAGTAATACCGCCAATTTAGCTTTCACTGCTATGTTGAAATATCGGGGTGTTACACCACACTTTGAAATTCAGTCTGTTTTAAGGATATGTCCGTTGTGGGTGCTAGCTTGGCAAGCCTGCCAGCCACAGATTTTATGTCATATTTTAACTTATACCTTATGGACACAAACCTCGTAAATCTTAAAAAATAAACCTTATCAGCTTTACAAAATAAATAAGCTCATAAGCCGGGAAAATAAGCTAATCCATCCATCTTTAAATCATGTCTTGTAAATAAACCATAAGATCAACAAACCAACCCCATAAGATAATTGATAAAAAAGACCTCAAATTATGTAAAACTCTAATTTCAAGATTCAGTTTTTATACATACATAACCATAGAAAAACCCTTAACAATAAAGAATTGGCAATGCATTTTTCAATAAAACATAGCAAGAACATAGGTTTACCATAACATTCTAATAATCAATTCATAACGTCATTCCCCAAAACGCAAGAACCTAAAATGTAACCAAACAAAGCATCTTTTTATTTGATAAAAATAAAATAAAAAAATGTTAAATATACCAAAATCAAACGATTATGCTTCCTCCTTAACAAAGATAACCAGATAAAAAAAACCGTAAAACTCGCCGACATTAAGTTTATATAAATCGCTAATGATACTTAATTATGGATTCCACCTGGCAATCATGCAAGATAACTCCATAGTTAGTGCGATGTTAGCTAGCAACAGGTCGAGTATGTCGAACGGAGTCGGAAAACCTATAACCGGAGTGGATAACGTACATTGGGTAAAAAAAAGGAAGAAAACCACACATAAAAAGGACAAATTAGACTAATTAGGGTTAGGTAAACAACACTTAGGGCCGGTTCAGGGGAACTCCTACACTTATTCTTTTGAGTCTTCGAATAATCTCATAATCAAAATCAGTGCATGTTGTTATCTTCAATTTTTATGTCTGTGAGTTTGGTAGATGAATGAATGAATATGGTGGGTATGGGGGAGGTTTAGATATGAGAGTATCTAATAATGGGCGGTGGAGTTAACAGGCCAAACCGAGCAGTTGGATTTGGGCCGAGTATGGACCGGGTAGAGTCGGGCGGGTCAGTGGGTATGACCCGGGCGGGTTCCGGGTCGATGTTCCTAACAGTTGTACAGATTTAAAATATGTGAGTGCTAAAAAATGTTTTATGAATTTATTCGCAACGCTGAAGAATCTTATTTTTCATAAGTGTATCATGAGTCGAGCACGACCCGAGCTTGACCTTTATATATCATATCACGAGACAAGCACAAACTCAAATATAAAGGCTCGAAATGAGCCGAGATTGAGCTCGCGCTTTCTAAAATATAAACGAGCTCAACTTTCTGAAATATCTGATCTGATTACCTACCTTATCCACTTGAACCACGTACTAACGTACACAAAATTGCTAGCATGTATCGTTAAAAAAAATTGCCACGTGATCAAACCCAAACTATGAGATGGATGGGTATGGTGACGTACTTACTGCGCCATTTCAGCGTGAAAGACTGAAAGGCCAAGCGGTGCAACCATTTAGACGTTTTGACATTAATCTTTTTTTCTTTTTGCAAATTATGTCATTGTTCACTCATTGTTGCATTCTATGCCACTAAAATGTATTTACTAACGCAGTAACGGTCATTACATTTTTCTGCTAGTAATAGTTAGAGGCTTGCAAAATGACAAATATACCCGTGTCGTCTTCCAAATACGTACTAATTTTTTTTTCAAGAACACAAAGAACACCAAGAATATTAAACCTAAATTTACAAAAATTTACCAAAAAAATTTATTAAGAAAACTATCCCTATCTGTCAAAATCAAAATAGAATAACACACAAAGACATAATAAAACCTACTTGAACCACTTATGCATAACTTATGAATATGATAACTTGTGCTTCATTTCCTCAAAAGGCTCACAGATTCAAGGTACCAAGTTGAACCTATTTTACATTAAATCATTCCGTGAATTCTAGGCTCGTAAAACTGAAGAGAAAGTGTGGTCAAACTTAAATCTTCTGACTTGGAATCAAGAACAAAAAGTTGCCTCCTAGCATTCGGTTTGTAAACATTTCTATCAAACCCCTCATCATCATCATAATGAACAGGATTCTTGATTGGTTCACCAAGTAGAACTGGATTATCAAGAGCTTTATTGATTACCAAATTCATACAACTATCAAGTAAACCAAGTTTTGATGCTTGTTAGAGCCTTTAAACATCTTACGGATTCATTCCAGTCCGTGACGACTTTGTGTTCAAAGAAATATATATTGCCCGGCTCAGTTGATGTGTGGGCTGTGCTTCTCTTGTTGGTTAACAGCCCCCCTTAACGTCGGACTCAATACCACACGGTCGCACAACCAATCAAAACAGCAAGTTTGGTCTCAATGCTTTTTATTAATAAGGGAAACTGATACTTTACATAGTAAACCTACTACACTATTTATACTAACAGGAAAGTACTAAAAACTTGCATGAAATGGGACGTGGGTATATCCCATGACTTCCTGAATAATAGGTAAACCAAGACACTAGTAAAATTGACCAACACTAAATGCGAGTAAGAAAAAGTCAAAGACAACTCTATTATAGCGATTATTCCTATAGCCATGCATTTCGGTACCTATCAACTCTTATCTTCACACATAACTGGGCCCCAAATACTGACCCATACCCGCTGATCCGTGACCCATCAAGATTACCCAACATTCACCCCCATAATCTTGATGATCTTTTACGGTCTTGACTCTTATACGATCATAATCACGAACACGGTCTCAGTCACATACTACTTGCTCGGTCTCTTCTTACTTTGCTTCTCTTCTTGCTTACACAACCACATACATACAAAGGAACAATCCTTGCTACTTGCTTTCTTGTGATCACCACACGTGATCAACTTTGTTCGTTCTTTTTGTGAATCTTCGGTCATTTGATTCAGCAGTTCGGTCATCAGCTATTAAAGCTTGTGTCTTAGACAACCCGCCGGTCATGGTTATCTCTTTCGGTCTTTCCGGTCTAAGTACTTTCACAGGTGAGCCTTCGGTCTCTTGTCACGTATGTCGGTCAAATCCTTTCTTGGTCTAGGTTCCGCCAGCATCTTTTGCGGCTCCTCGTCGTCCTCGGTCTCGTACGTCGGAACTTTCTTTCTTTCTTTTCTTTCTTTCCTTTCTTTCTTTTCTTTCTCATTCTTCTTGCTGCATACTATTTTTCCTTTTGATCAACCAAGTGACAACCCTTGCTGCTTTCTTGCTTGTTTTCTTCTTTCTTTCTCCTCGTACTTCATGCTACTTTCTTTTCCTTTCCAAAGAGATTTCTTTGCTATCTTTCTGCTGCATTCTTTTGGTCACCCGCTGTGATCAAAAGTTTCTGCTTGCTTTCGTCTTTCTTGTTTGCTACCAATCGTACCCCAACTCTTGCTGCTATCTTTCCTTCTACTCGACCTGATTGCATAGGGTTGCAATCGGCCCTCTCTTTCTTGATCTGAACCAGGTATGAGCCCCCCTTTCTGCTTTTGCTTCTGCCCTGCAGCGAAGGGCTACACCCTTTTCTTGAACCGACTCTCAAACCCTCCTTCGATCGAACGCAGCTCTGATACCAAATGTTGGTTATCATCCCTTAACGTCGAGCTCAATAAACCACGGTCACAACCAATCAAAACACAAGTTTTTGGTCTCATTTGCTTTTATATTAATAAGGGAAACTGATACTTTACATAGTAAACCTACTACACTATTTATACTAACAGGAAAGTAACTAAAAACTGCATGAAATGGGACGGTGTATATCCCATGACTCTTGAATAATAAGGTAAACCGAACTTATTAAAACCAACCCCCCTAGTAAAAGCCCTGGTCCTTTGCCATGCATTTCGGTACCTATCAACTCTTATCTTCACACATAACTGGGCCCCAAATACTGACCCATACCCGCTGATCCGTGACCCATCATATTACCCAACATATCCTGTCATACCCAAATAGCAAGCTAAGCAAGATATGGGAATGACATTTTTAAGTGATTTGAAAACCGTAGCAATTCTTGCCATAATTTCAAATATTTGTGGCGTTGTTGGGATATCAAAAAGAAAATGAGAAAGATCTTCATCAGATTTTCTTTAGATAACTTACATGATCTTGCAGCAAGAAGATCTTGCAGTTCAACAAGGTACTTAATCATTAAACTTGTACACTTTAAATTTCTTGTGGTCAAAAGAATTACTCCCTCCGTCCCATATTTTTGTGTCAATTCAACATATTATGTTTGGAGATTTATGTCAGAAAGACACAAATTTGTGCATATTTAAGGTTTTAATAAGTTTATAATAAATTATCATATATATGACAATGAATAATTTTACTTTAAAAGTCAATGATGACTTAATGGAGCTAACCCTTGTTTATACTAGAGATATGATAAATTTTCAAATAAATGGGCAACACCTACATGACATGGATATACGATGTATCAACTTATATAGTTGGAGACATTGCAACACATACAACATGTTTATAAACGTTCATTATGCAACAGAAGGGAAAGAAATATAAGCATCTCAATGGCCCTACTACTTAATATGGTTGGAATAGAAATATAAATGAGATAGTTGGAATAGAGTTTGTTCGCATTACTCCTGCACCTATTCTAACTAACTTAACCAACTTGTGATGTATGATACATAAAATCTTTGTAGAATCTTGATCGAATATATCCCTGCAATATACGAGCAAGTTGTATCAACTTGCAAGCTTATCCTTTTCAAGCTTTACATATTTGATTTCCTTACAATAGCTATTACAAATATCACGTTGTAATAACATCAACCAACATTCTCTCATAAGTCTTTATCTATAGCTTTGCATTCTAGCTCGTAAGCATGCTCATATATGCCATTACAATCAATAAATAATCAATAAGGACTTAATCATCGGAGAGGGTTCCCCCGGGCTCAGCCCGGGAACCTCTCTAACGATCTTTCTTTGTTTCAGGCACTGTTACCAAAAGTCAAGGTCAACACAAGTCAAACGACCATCTCTCAAAACTTTAGATTAAAGTATGACTATTTGAAATGGTAGTGCTGTACCCTGTTCAAGTTGGATGGTATTTCGCAAACCGGGACCTGAACATCCTTAGAGAACGAATATCTTGACATCTTCTGGAATCCTATAAATAAAGTTACAAGGCTTAGTGACAAAAGCTATTAATTTTAAGAACCAAATGACAGAAAATGCATAATGAAATATTATTGGTTTATCTTAAAAGAAAGATATCCTTTCATAAAATCTTGTCATGAGGCTGCTACACTTCTTTATGGAGCTGATTTGATCATCTAAAAGCCCGGCAAAACAAAATTTTACCCATCATAAAAATCTGTGACCATTTTGAGGAAATGAAGCAATAGCACAAGTTATCATATTCATAAGTTATGGATAAGTGGTCCAAACTTTAATCAGTTTTATTATATTCTTGTGTTTTATTATGTTCTTGGTGTTCTTGAAAATTAAAAAGAAAATTAATTTGGGGAAGAATACAAAGGTATATTTGTCATTTCGCCTTTTACTAACGGAAAAATGTAATGAGCGTTAGTGAACACTATGCCTTTGATGAGGTATAACACGTAGAGCAGGCCTTTGGGCCTGGACTACATACGCCATGCATGGGCCCAAGCCCAATACTACAATCAAAAGACGCAATGGACCAGAACTAAGCCCAGGACAAACTGGCGACGGTCTAGAGGCAGCAAGACGGATGAAAGGCTTCCTGAGGACACTTTTGCAAGTCAGCGAAAGTCTGCTAGGCAAGCCCTAGTCTGCAAATCACGATTATAAGCGGATCCTCGCCTGACGAGGGCCCCACTTCGGCCTACTAACAGAAACAAGCAAAATATTAGAAAAACCTAATATTAGGCTCACCTATAAAAAGGGATACTATGACACCCTACAAGGTATGATTTTTTGACCACATTTCACACACACATACTCTCACATTTTTTGACAAACATGTTTACTTACTCTTACACCGAAGTCCAATCGTGGGGTCCGGCCCCATGATAAGACTAACGGTTTACCTTTAATTGTGCAGGAAATCATCTCATTACTTGATTTAGTACAAGATCTCATCATTGGCCCAGTCCAATAACCACACCAGATCCATCTTTCTAACCCATAACATTTTTTGTACTAACAAGTTGGCACCATCCGTGGGACCCAAATACAACTGCGTTCTACGAAAATACTCACCATGAGCAATCCTGAACAATCCGCTCCAAGCCAGCCCATGTCTGCCGTGCAGAATACAGTTGGGAGAGGAAAAGAGCTAGTTTCACAAGATTGAGGTGGGCTCGTATCCGACGTAGCCCTCCGAGAGTATTTTGACAAGAACTACAACCAGCTGCTAATCATAGCCGAAAAGTTAAACAAAGAGAAAGAAAAGAACGAAAAGCTAAAGGGAGTGAAAGCCCGACTAAACTTTGACGGATCCTCCGGGACATCGCGGTATTCTGAGTTAAGGACGATGAGTACTAGGGAGCACGAAAAGAGGCACAGATCTATGTGTTCCCTCATCCCAAGACCCAGCCCTAGTGTGTTCTCAAGAATAAGACGCAAACGGTCAAGATCGCCAAGGCAAAAATTAAGAGAGAAAAAAGGAGGCATGTTCAAAAGGTTAGGAAACAGAGAAAAGAGTATGTTCGCATGCTCAGACAGTCACAACCAGCACTCCTACTCGAGATATACGGAAGCGTTCTCAGAAAGTGAAGATAGCGGAGGCGGGCATTGGATATCAAGATCGAAGAAAAAAACCAAGTAGGGAGGAGGATGACTTGTCCGAGCCATGGGTATGTGAAGAAATATATCCTTTTACACTAGAATACGCTACTTCGATTCCCCAAAAACAAGAATTCCCAGCCACATCAAGACATACGACATGAGTGAAGATCCGAAGGATCACCTAAAAATCTTTTAGGCAGCTGCCAAAACAGAATGGTGGGCTATGCCAACCTGGTGTCACATGTTCAACTCTACGCTGATAAGAAATGCGAGGGTATGGTTTGATGACCTTCTGGTCAAATCAATAGACATCTATGTTGATATAAAAAAAGAATTCTTGTAAAACTATCTTTAGCAGAAGAAGTAAATCAAAGATCCCATAGAGCTCCATAACATCAAACAATGGGATAGGGAGTTTATGGAGGACTTTGTGAGATGATATAAGCTAGAAAGCAGAGATGTCAAAGGGGCACCAAAGTGCATGAGGATCTCCGAATTCATACATGGAATCACAAACCCTAAACTCATCAAAAGTCACCATGAGAAAATTTCAAAAACGGTGGATGAAATGATGAGAGTGACCACATCTTTCCTCCGGAGGGAAGTGGCAGCCTCGAATCACGAGCGGAAGAAGTCGCTTTCACCGTAGAAATAGCAAGAGGGTACCCAGAGGCAAAATTTTAAGAAAGGATGATTCTGAATCTAGCAAAGGTCAGAAAGGAAGCAAGATAGATTCACGCTCCTTACAAAAACCACCAAATAAAGTTTGCTTTAGAAAAAAGGAAATTCAAAGCTCCGGCACCAATGACGACCCTGGTCGAGAAGCGGAATCACACTAAATTTTGTGAATTCCATGGTGAAGTAGGGCATAATACTGACGAGTGTGTGCACTTAAAGAAACAAATAAAAGAAATGCTCAAGTCCGGAAAGTTGTCGCACCTAATAAAGGAGCTCAAAAAAATAGTGGAAAGGAACAGCCCAAGACGGCGAAGAAAGGAGAAACCTCCGGGAAAGAAAAAGCATTCGCCATCCTAATGGTCCAGCCTTGGGAAAGAGTGGCTAGGCAAAAAAATAACACAAAGTTTTTCTCCTGACACAGAGATCCTTTTCCCACCTCTAGATAAAGGCGAAGGAATAGAAGGTTCAATGATCATCGAGGCAAAAATAGGAGGCCATTGCATCCACCGCATGTACGTGGATGGCGGATCAGCCTCAAAAATACTATATGAACACTATTTTAACCGTCTTCGTCCATAAATTAAAAGCAAATTGGTGCCAGCTACCACCCCTTTGATTGGGTTTAGTGGTAAGATAATATGGCTAATACGGCAAATACAACTACTTATGAGGATTGGGGACGAGGAACACTCCGTGTCAACTTAGATGAATTTTGTGGTCGTAAGGTCACCATCTCCGTACAACAGAATTATTGGAAGACCAGGAGTCAAGAAATTGCAAGTAGTTTCATCAACGGCTCACGGAATGCTAAAAATCCCAGTGGAAAGAGGAGTAATTACCTTAAAAAGTAGTAGGTTGGTTCCGTTGGAATGTGCGTCGGTCTTCGAACCAGAAGAGACCCTCCAGGCTCCTAAATCAAGGGTGGAAGAAAGAGTCAAGGTGGCAATAAACCCAGAATATTTGGAACAAACAGTAATAATCGATTTCACTCTCACCGAAGAGGGCCGCAACAAGCTGTGTAACCTACTTCAGCGTAACCTGGATATTTTTGCTTGGAAGACTACGAATATGACTGGTGTCCCAATACACATTGCGGAACATCGTTTGAACGTACGAGAGGGATGTTTTCTGGTTAGGCAAAAGAAAAGAGGGCAAGCAGCGGATAGAAATCAAGCAATACAGGAAGAAGTCGAAAAGCTTGTGGAGGCAGGAATAATGAAAGAAGTGCACTACCATGACTGGTTGTCTAACCCAGTGATGGTAAAGAAGCATGATGATAGTTGGAGAATGTGCGTTGATTTCAAAGATTTAAATAAAGCATGCCTAAAAAATGGTTATCCGCTACCAGAAATAGACTGGAAGGTGTGGTCCTTATGCGGAATCCCTTTCAAATGTTTCCTAGAGGCATACAAAGGCTATCACCAAATACAAATGGCAAAAGAAGATGAGGAAAAAACAACGTTCATTATGAACCAAGGAATATTCTGCTACACAAAGATGCCTTTTGGTCTAAGAAATGCTAGGGCAACTTACCAGCGTCTGGTTGATAAGGCATTCCATAAATAGATTGGCAAAAACCTCAAAGTATACGTAGATAATCTTGTCATAAAAAGCCGCACGGAAGATGAGATAATCCGAGACATAGAAGAGACGTTTAAAACTCTAAGGGAAATTAACATGAAACTTAACCCTAAAAAGTGTACTTTGAGGGTAGAGGAAGGAATGTTTCTAAGATATAAAGTCAACTCTAAGGGGCTGAAAGTATGTCCAGACAAGGTGGACGCTATCTTAAATCTCCCATCCCCAAAATGCTTAAAAGACGTACAAAAGTAGAGAAATCTCATCCCCAAAATAGAAAACTCACAAGCCTGAACAGGTTCTTAGCCAAATCAGTAGAGAAATCACTACCGTTCTTTAAAACTTTGAAAAAATGCACGAAGAAAAGTGATTTTCATTGGACTGCGAAAGCTGAAGAAGCATTTAAGTAGATGAAGCAGCTAATAGTTGAGCTCCCCATGTTAACCGCGCCTATGGAAAAAGAGGAACTTATTGTCTATTTGACAGCAGCAAAAGAGACAGTAAGTGCGGTCCTGATGACAAAAAGGGAAGCTAAACAGATGCCCATCTACTTTATCAGCAGGGCATTAAGGGGTCCGAAAATAAATTACCCATCAATGGAAAAGTTAGTACTGGCCTTGGTCCATGCTAGTAAGCGCTTAAAGAGATACTTTCAAGAACACCTAATCTTAGTAGTCACGGATCAACCGATCCAGCAAGTGCTAACAAGATTAAAAGTAGCAGGGAGGCTATAGAAATGGATCATCAAATTGGGAGAATATGAAATACACTACAGACCTAGAGTATCAGTTAAAGGACATATATTGGCAGACTTCATAGTCGAACGACCAGAAGAAGAATCCTCGGATACTCTAATGGAAGTGGAAGAAGAAATCCCTGAGCCGTAGATTCTATTTACGGACGGATCTTCCTGCACAAATGGTTTCGGGGCAGGACTAATACCTACAAACCCAGAAGGGATGGAATTCACTTATGCCCTAAGATTTAGGTTTGGCACTACAAACAACGAAGCGGAATACAAAGCTTTGATTGATGGATTATGAATAGCAGAACATATGGGTATTAAAAACCTTCAGGCAAATGTAGACTCATGACTGGTGGCTAACCAAGTGAATGGAACATACATGGCAAAAGAAGTCGACATGATTCGATACTCAGAAAAGGTGTTGATCCCTTGTAGATCTTTGATTAACTTGTTAAAGCTTTAGTTATCTTAGATAAATCTAAAACAACTATGATAGAAACCTTGTAGTGTATATATAAAGATTATGCGGAATTAATCTTTATATACTCAGAAGAATAATAAGAACAATATAAAAACAAAAGAACTTTCACTATATTAAACAAATCACAAAACAACTATATATTTTGCCTAACAACTATTATGTTTTTCTATTTATGTATCTCCATCTCTAACTATGCTGTAAGGGTTCCTTTTATACACCAAGGAAAAACCCTAATAGGTTTACAAAATGCGTTAAGTGATCATGCATATCTATTCCTAATATAACTCATGCATATCACATAAGCAGTACTAATAAACTAACTAACAATACTAATTTACACTGACAATACTAACATTGTACTGACAGTACTAACTATAACTAGCAGTATAATCTTCAAGTAGCAGTACTAAGTCCTTTAAGCAGTATAAACTTATAGAAGCCCTTTAATTCCTAACAATCCTCCCCTAAACTTGTGATTTATCTTTAAATCATCAAGTTTATTGAATTAAAGCTTTTTGGTTATGAGAGGATTCTTTCAAACACTTTAGCTTCTTGGTATATTGGCTTCTATGAAGATTTTCTTGACTAAGTCTCTTGCCATCTCACTATCTTCTTCCACTTGCAGTCTTCTGCTGAGCATCAACATCATAACTTCAGTTGTCAAAGGATAACCCTTTTCTGGAAACATATATATGTAATGCCCTCTTGTTGAAAATACATAATGTACTGCACATGATCCATAAAATCTCCAAGTTAAAGGATCATGCATATATCTTTGTAACTTCCATAGTGCATCTTCTTTGTCTGGTTCATAGAGTTTTTTCAATTCAACCCATAGAGCTTTTTCCATGTCTTTAGTAGGCTCTGCAGACCTAAACTTTTCTTTAACTAAGCTTCATAAAGTATCAAGGTCTTCTCTTTCAAATACCTTAAGCATATCTTCAAATCCTTGATATGCCTCTGTGATGTTTCCAACCCTGATAATCTTCCAATATTTTCTTGATCCTTCAATATGAATTTCCCAATCAATGATAGGATTCTTAGTTCGCAGAGCTGCTACCCTGAACTCTTCAACTGGAACTATCTCTAGCATATTCTTAAGATCTTCTTTAGATAATTCTTTTGGTTCTTCAGTTGATTTTTCTTGATGAAAAGGCTCTGAACCTGAAGCTTGAGCTGTCCTTAACTTCTTGAAGCTTTCTTGAAGTAGTGCTTCTTCTGCAACTCTCTTTTTCTTTGACTTACTGACTTCAGAATCTTTCTTAAATAAAGTTTGTACCTTCCTGTATTCTTCTTCAAATATAGGTCTGATCTGATGATAACTCATACCTTTGAAATACTTCATCTTGTAATTAGCCATGTTCTTCAAATATACCATCATATTTTTCCTTTCTTGAGCTACTGTTACTGGTTTCTTTTTGAAAGATTGATACCTTATCATTGATCCTGATTGTCTCTCTTAAGCTTGTTCAACAATTTTACTCCAGTCAATATCATCAGCTGCTTTTCTCTCTTGATCAAACTGTTTTTGTAAATTTAATGCAGCTTCAAGATTAGCTCTTTCTTGTTCTTGTTGTTCCAATACTTTTGTTTGCTCTTCCTCTTGAACCTTTTTGGCTAACTCTTCATCAGTATCTTGAATATCCTCAGCAGTACTAAAAAGTCCTACAGCAGTACTAACTTGTGAGCTGTCAGTACTTCTTCTTCTTCTATTGTAGGTCTTTACCCTTTCTTTGGATGTCTCTGCAAGGATTTTTGCTGCACTGAGAACACTTAATTCAGCTTCAAACGTTTCTTGACTTTGTACTTCAACCTGTGGAGCTTTTAAAGGAGTAACTTGTTGCTCAGTCAGATCAAAATCATATTCCACTCCTGCATTCTCTTCCTCTACATCTGCATATTCTGTCTCTTCCATCCTCCCCTGTTTGGAAGAATCCTCTGAAACTAATTCCTCCTCTTCATCTGAGATGACCATTTTTGCCTTTTTCCTTTCGTTGGTAGACTTGAGCTTATCTTCCAACCTTTTAACCTTTTTCACCAACTTGGTAAGAGCCTTACCATGAACTTCTTTAGTCTTTTTGAGTTCTGTCTCCAAGCTGGTGACTCTAGCAACTAATTTGGTACACAAATTCGGTTAAATCTTCTAGTTTTCATGCTGCCCTCAACACTTACAGGTTAGCCACCTCCTGGCAGAGGTGAACATGGGACAATGTGAAGATGTTTTTTTGATTGGGAATATTATAGTTACTAGTGATGTGGAGATGAAGTGGTGGTGATAGTTTCAGAAGTATTAAAGTTCATATCAATTAGAAGATGGTGCTAGTGGGGATGTTGCTTGTGAGGAGTGCAGTTGGTTAAGATGTTTGGGTTGTGATGTAGATGATGAAGAAGCAGTGGGTGTGTGTTGGGACTCAACATAGACTGTTGGTCCGTCACCCTGACCAGGTTGGTCATGAAGCAGCATAGTGCCAAATAGAGGTACATGTACCCCTGAAAATCCAATTTTCATGTTGCTAAAAAGTTTCTGTTTTAAAGAAGGAGCAACATATACTGCATTATGTGCATTAAGAAACCTTTTCTGTTTATTCAAAAAGATTTGTATAAAACGTGGATATATCAAAATTTTAGTTTTACTAACCACATTTTTCACCATACCATCAAAAATTAGATGAGAAAACTTAAAAGTCATGTTTGTTGCCAAACAAATAATTGCAGTCGCAATATTACTTAAAAATTGTTTCCATGAAGTTTTCTTAGGACTTAAACAATGTAAGATGGTATGGATCAAAAATCTCCATTAGGGTGAAAATTGAGCCTTTTTAAAAGTAAGTTTGTTATGATCAGAAAGATACCCCATTAGAGACAGTTGTTCAAAGATTTCAGTGTTGGGCAAAGAACTAAGACCATCTATATCTACTAATTGGAGATGTCTCCTAACAGATGCTTCAGTAACAGCAAATTTATGCCCATCAACTATAACAGTTATTTGTTGTTGTCCATCATTGACTGTTTCGACAGTTGCAGTCTACCAAAACTGTTCAACAAGAGAAACATAGATAGTAGGGTTTGCAGTTAAAGCATACCTGATATGACTATCAGGAAGAAAGTCTACTATCTGATGGAATTCTTCACTCCCAGATGGCTTTTGAAGAAAATCCACCATATTATGTTTGTCGCAGAATCCCATTTGAGCCATGTGTATTTAAGTTATGAGCAAAAGATTGATGTGAGTGCTGGGTTAAGATCGATTTAGAACAAATTAGTATTGGTCAAAATCAATTGAGATTTTATAAAGAATGAATAAGGTTTGGAAGGTGGATAAATTGTATCTTTAAAAGTAATCATGTAAGTAAGGTAAAGATTACAAATATCCAAAGTAAGGACCTTATATATGAAGTTAGTTGCGTAAAAATCTCAATGGTAATATTCAAAGAGTTGAAAATCTGTTATTAACCAAACAGTGTAAACGGTAACTCAGCAGTATAAATAGTACCCTAGCAGTACTAACTTTTGTACTGGGAGTACAAACTTTTAACCCATCAGTATAAAGAATTTGCCTAGCAGTATTAACTTTTTCTCCAATAATTATGCAACAACATGCCTCTATCCATCACAAACACACTAGAAATATCTAGATAGACATGTGAGAATTCACGAGGATCCATATTTATGCATAACCCATGAATAGAAGTCAAAGCTATTAGTCAAACCAAAATACTAATTTTGACCCATTTCATTCCAAAGTTAACCTTAAGTCATCCCAAAAACTTAGTTGAAAGAATAGTTTTTGGCAAACTATCAGCCATCAACGGATTTGAGAATTCTTTACCAGTTGTCTTTTGCCTTGGAATAGCCAATTCTTTCTTGTCTGTTAGACATGATGAATTGATGACCATTTGTTATGTGGTATACAACCAACACTGAAAGGATATTCATGCTAACATCAATATCCTCCCATCAACTCCAGCATTTTCATTAAATCGGCATATCCTTTATTAATCAAATAAACTTTAAGCTCTAAACCTGCAAAATGTTAGTTCCAAACACAGAGAAATACAATCCATAACATCTTGCATAATACTCATAAGAGAATTAATTTCTCTTTGGGACCCAAGCCATTACTGACTTGACTCTGCCTGTTGGATCAACATAGTCAAATTACTTACACATGTATGATCTACTATTTTTGGAGACATGATCTAGAACCTTAAGTTTAGGTCTCCAAACCCAGCATGCTTTGGACTTAACAACATCAATCCCTTGTTCCCCAACAACACTTGTCACTCTTTTTCCTTTAGCAGTATTAACAGAATTTGCCTTGACATTATTAACTTTGTTATTTAAATTTCTATTTTTAAGTGATGTTTGTTAGTAAAAAGGTCTTTTAGATGGTGAATGTGACTTCTGAAAAGCATTTGGTCTAGCTTTTGCAACATTCACAAAGGGTTTGGGTGCAGCAGTCTTAATAGGTCTGGCAGCACTAACTGTTGCTGCTGTTCTTGAAGAATTTTGCCTAGCAGTACTAATTGGTACTAGGCCAGACTTGGTTAAAACTACTGTTGGAGCAAATTTCTTCTAGAATTAGAGAAATTTTGATGATTAGTCCTCATAGCATTATTTCAAACTAGTCTAACTTCCCTTTGACCAGTCTCCTTTTTCACATTGTTCAAAACAGGTTTTATACCATCTTTTTATCATGAAAATCACAGTCTTTAATTAGATGGTTAAAACTACCACACACAAAACAAGCTTTTGGAGTAAACTGAAATCCAACTCCTAATTTCTTAGACATTAGAGTATTCCAGTTAGTATTGTTATTCCTAGGATTTTGACTAACTTTCCTATGTTGATCAGCTTGCTTAGGTTTTTGAACATTAGCTGATTCTGACACCTTTTCCATAGTCTCATCCTAATCACTATCAGAAACCCAATCTTCAATTATTGGGGCACCAGAGGTTTTCTTAATCTCATTAGAGGAATTTTCACTAACATTCTTTTTAACAAATTCAGGCTGTTTAAACTCCTCAAGACCAGAGTTTGACAAATCAATAGTAGGGGGTGCAAATAAGCCTATAGGTGGAGGTGCAACAACATTATACCCCACACCATTTCTATTGTTATCAGATATTTGACTTCCTATCAATTTATCTAAACTCTTAAAAGCATTTTTAAAGTTGTCAATCTTAATCTGATTACTTTCTTACGTCTTTCTATCTGAATTTTAAGAGCATTAATTTCTGATTCATTAAATGAGGCATCTCTTTTAAAAACAGCAATTTAATCACAAAGCATACCCTCATTTTTCTTGTAGAAGACTAGTTGTTCTTTCACAGAAGCTAAACTTCTTTTATAGTTGGCTAGATCATATTTAGATTTATTAAGCTCTATTCTTAAATTATCATACCGAGACTTAAGATCTTCAAAGCTTTTAAGACAAGTTTTAGAGCAATTTTTGTTATTAAGTACCTCTGAATCTGAGAATGCCATAAGAGCAAAGTTGGTAGGGACTTCCTCTTCTGTTATATACCTCCAATCAACTCCAGCTCCATCTATAGCTAACATAGCTTTAGAAGAAGATTCTTCCACATTCATAGTTCTCCTTGAGTTGTCTTGATTTTTGCTCCTATTTTCTTGACTCCTAGGATTTCTACACTCTCTCGCAAAGTGTCCCATCTTATGACAATTGAAGCATTCTACCTTTATCTTGTCATAACCAGCAGTATCACTTCCATTGATGATAATCTTCTTTCCAGTTCTCTGATAGAACTTTCTTGCTTTCATACTTAGTAAAGCCAATTGCCACTTCAAATCCATTTCTTCTAGATCATCTTCATGGATTTGCTCTAGGTCTTCATGAACAACCTGAGATCTATTTGGTTGATTGGCCAGAAAAGCATAGATTGTGGCATCACTGAGTCTAGCAGTATTGTCTGTTGAACTAGCAGTACTAAGTGAAGAGCTAGCAGTATTAACAAGAACATTAGATGTATTAACATCATTAGTACTACTAGGAGTTGAAACAAAGGCCATATTTTGTGGATTTGAATTTGAGCTTGAGGTTACACTTCTTTTGACCTCTTGTTCAATAATCTTAAAATTGTTGTAGAGATCATCAAAATTTATTAAGCCCAGATCTGATTTGTTCCTCCAGACCACAACATGCATGCTCCATTCAGAAGGAAGGCTTCTCAAGAATTTAAAGTTTAGATCTTCTTGAGAAATGTTTTCACCTAAGATGGCTAAATGGCTTACAATTTTCTGAAGCCAGGTAAAGATAGAGTCAAGTGACTCTGAGCTAGAAGCATTGAAGTTTTTATACATCTGCTTCAGGAGTGTATTTTGAGTCTTCTTGGTGGCTTCATTACCACCAAATCTTGCTTCTATGGCTTCAAACAAGGTCTTGGAATCTTTGTATTGATTAAAAGTGAGTAGATGCTCACTTGGAAGTGTCATCATCAAAATACTTCGGGCTTTAAGATCATTCTTCTTTTGGATCTTCTCCTCAGCAGTAACAGCACCAGTTATTGTTTAAGTAGATGTACCATCAGCGTTTGTAGTGGTTCATGATACTGGCTTGAAGGAGTTGCCTTCCTCTATGATCTCCCAGAGAGCATAGTTTTGAAGTTAAATGTATGACTCTATTCTGAGTCTCCATGTGTCATAATCACCTTGCTTCAGAAGTGACAGTTTTGCAAGAGCATTGTTTTGGGTACTTTCTAGATCCATGGGTCTTGATCTAGAGATTGTACAAAGAGTTAGATCTAGTTTGTTTCTTCTTGATCAAGGTTTCAGAACACCCGCTCTGATACCACTTGTTGATCCCTTGTAGATCTTTGATTAGCTTGTTAAAGCTTTAGTTATCTTAGATAAATCTAAAACAACTATGATAGAAACCTTGTGGTGTATATATAAAGATTATGCGGAATTAATCTTTATATACTCAGAAGAATAATAAGAACAATATAAAAAACAAAAGAACTTTCACTATATTAAACAAATCACAAAACAACTATATGTTTTGCCTAACAACTATTATGTTTTTCTATTTGTGTATCTCCATCTCTAACTATGCAGTAAGGGTTCCTTTTATACAAAAAACCCTAATAGGTTTACAAAACACGTTAAGTGATCATGCATATCTATTCCTAATATAACTCATGTATATCACATGAGCAGTACTAATAAACTAACTAATAGTACTAATTTACATTGACAGTACTAACATTGTACTGACAGTACTAACTATAACTAGCAGCATAATCTTCAAGTAGCAGTACTAGGTCCTTTGAGCAGTATGAACTTGTAGAAGCCCTTTAATTCCCAACAAAAGGTACGAACACTTTCCAGCAGCTTCAAAGCATTTTCAATCAGACAAGTCCCTAGAAGCGAAAATAAAAAAGCAGATGCACTAAGTAAAATAGCATCTACAAGCTTCACGCACTTAAGTAAGCAAGTGTTGGTCAAAGAACTAAAAGAAAAATCAATAGGTGAAGTGGAAGTACTAGCAGTGGTAGAAGAAGAAGGGGATGCACAGATAACTCTTATCTTTGAATACCTCACGGAGGAAACCCTGCCAGCGGATATGAAAAAAGCAAGAGCAGTAAAACGCAAGTCACAACGATTTGCCATAATTAATGGGACTCTTTATAAGAAATCTTTCCTTGGACCATGGTTACGGTGCGTAGGACCCCTTTAAGCGAACTATGTCTGAGAGAGATACATGAAGGATCTTGTAGCATGCATGCAGGCACACGATCCGTCATGGCCAAAGCCTTAAGGAATGGATATTATTGTCCTACCATGCATAAGGATGTAAGGTCACTAATAAGAGCATGCCAAGACTGTCAAGTTCATAAACCTGTTCCAAGGAACCCGCAACAAAAGCTAGCTCAAATCACGTCTCCATGGCCATTCTACAAATGGTGAATTGACATAGCCGGACCTTTTTTGGAAGGGCCAGGGAGAGTCAAATTCTTGATAGTGGCTATGGATTATTTAAAAAAGTGGATTGAAGCAAAACCAGTCGCAACTATTACTGGCAATCATATCAAAAAATTTGTGTGGGACAACATTATTTGTAGATTTGGGTTTCTAGGAGAGATCGTCTCAGACAATGGAAACCAGTTTTAGGATAATCCATTCAAAGACTGGTGCGAGAAACTATGTATGCGCCAAAACTTCGCTTCTGTTAAACATCCACAGACCAATGGCTTGGTAGAAAGAGCGAACCGCAGTCTAGGAGAGGGAATAAAAGCGAGGTTGGATGCAAGGAACAAGAATTGGATGGAAGAACTTCCTCATGTTCTATGGGCACACCGCACCATGATAAAATCTAGCAATAGAGACACCCCATTCTCATTGACATACGGAACGAAAGCAGTTATCCTAGCGGAAATTGGCATGCCAACACTGAGAACAGCAGAACTAGACTTAGTAAAAAACAATGAGGCCTTGAAAATCAACCTCGACCTTTTGGAAGAACGAAGGGAGCAAGCAGCAACATGAGAGGCAAAAAGCAAAGGAAAAATGGAAAAGTATTATAACTTCAAAGTCTGAAGTACAAGCTTCAAACCAGGAGACCTTTTATACCGTGCGGAAGACACAGGGAAGCTGGGCCCTAAATGGGAAGGACCATATGAAGTTACAGAAGCGCTAGGAAAGGGCGCATGCAAGCTAAGAGATCAAGATGGAAAGCAGCTCCCGCGAACTTGGAATGTCAGCAACCTCAAGAAGTGTTATATTCACAAAATGTAAACAACTCACCCATGCAGACTCTGTGGTGGGGTAATGCATTTTAATCTATCTTATTTATCCATTGTAATGTCTTTTAAATTTTTTAATGAAAGTGGAGACTAGCTACCTCCACAAGTTTGTTTCTAAAACATTTGTTTTTTACTTTGCAAAGTTACTTTACATGTGATTAAGACGCGTACACAATAAGGGCATGACCCACCAAATGTTATCTTGTACAACAAAAAAGGATGAGTAAACCTAACAATTCACTCAAATATACATAAGAGGTATTGCAAACCCAGTATAAGGAGAATAACCCACAAATATTCAAGCAAGACTATCAGGATAAACATGTCATCATGGTATTAAACGATAGCAAAACCTTAAAACAAGGATTGAAACATTAAATTATACAAGTGTAATTTACCGTACCAAAAAAGATCATAAACAACCGCAACACTTAGCGGATAAAAACAGTTGGAGAAATTGTTTACATACAAAAGGCCGCAACAAAAAAGGTCACATGCGACCAAGGCCAGATATCTTAACAAATTACTAAGGAATATTTAATTCCGCATTATCAACATTGGGAAAGGGCTCTGCATTCCTATCCGTACCCGCCTGGTCATCCGTACCCACAACTTCATAATCATAAACAAAGATATGAGCAATTATATTGTGTCAGAAACCCTGTAATCACTTCACTTCATACTTAGAACACATTAATTGAACAAGAAAAATAGAAGCAAGATTAGAAGAAGTTTAGAGATAGAAACAAAAGAGAAAAAGCAGAAAGAAAATGAGAATTGGATGATTTACTTACAAATGGAAAATTACAAAGTAAACCAACAACCTCTCCATCCTTGGAGAGGGGTATTTATAGTTTAACCATAAGGATTTCATGCCTATGGTATTTCTATGGGCCGGGCTCGGGATTACTTAGGCTTACACCCGATACATGTCACACCCCGCCAAGGCGGAAACGCGGGGCATAACGAGAAGGGATATCATCACAACACAATGACGTCTATATAGAGAATACTAAAATGCATATAATAAAGTAAAGTATAGACACAAAGTGTCATAACAATACCCATAACTAAGCAAAACATAAAAGGCGTCTTTATTGATGAAAAGGAAGTTCTCGTCAATAAGAGACATGCAACATATATCCATACAATGCTAAACATCCACATATAAACTTCAAGATCATCTTAAGGTCTCTTTCTAGCCACTTCTCACTATCTTAAGAATCCTCATGACTTCACACCTGAAAATGATGCTTAAAACGTCAACACAATGGTTGGTGAGAGTCATAGGTTTAAGACACACAAATCAATCTTTTAAATCCAATTACTGTGATTATCAAAACAATATAGGACAATTATGCAAAATATGAACTTATGCTAACATGCAATCCACATACTAGGTAGGAACGTTACCCCCGATCCATTACAACAACTGGGTAGGAACGTTACCCCCGATCCATTTCAACAACTAGGTAGGAACATTACCCCCGATTCATATGTCACTTACGCACCTAAAAGTCTACCAGCTGGAACTTATACTTTGGTCTGGACCACACATCATTGAGTATTATTTCAACCCTTTAGTTGGATTTGATTGAGTAGTAAAGATCACTCCCAACCGAACTAATCACATCACAAACTACTCCAATTTATCACTAATCCATGGAGCCTTTCCACACAATTCAGTAGGTATTATTTCAACCATTCAGTTGGTTTGAGTTGAGTAGTAA